>PVKZ01003038.1:51123-165014 GCA_004027375.1 Macroglossus sobrinus
TTTTTTTTTTTTTTTTTTTTTTTTTTTTTTTTTTTTTTTTTTTTTTTTTTTTTTTTTTTTTTTTTTTTTTTTTTTTTTTTTTTTTTGCTAGAAAGCTTGACTCTGATAGGCAATTTTAGCCAAATTTCCCTAAGCAGATAATCAAAGACACACAGGTTTATCCCGGATTTCTTCCAAACCAAATTTTAAAGACTTAATGAATAGTGAGACTTCCACTGGAATGAGGTTCTTCCCAAAGTGCCATGTTAGCACACGTCTATGAATTCTTCTCTCAGTTCCTGATATGGTTGGTTCCTTCTCATTGTTCATGTCTCAGTTCAAATGCCATCTCCTTGTAAAAGACTCCCTTGACCACTCTGGCTAAATCAGGCCTCTTATTCTTCAGTCACTTTACCACATTGCTATGTTTCATTATCATAGCATTTACCACTGCCTGAAATTATTATGTTTATTTATTTGTTTATTTCATGTTTCTCCTCGACTAAAATGTAAGTTCTATGGAAGGTGGAATTTTTACCCAGCAATTAGAACAGCCCATGCACAAGTTAGATGCTTAAATAAATACCATGTTAAATAGCTGAACCTTTTGGATATACAGGGATTTATTTAATCCATTCATTCAACAGCCTCAAATGTCAGTACTTCTATGTGATTGCTGTGGAAAATGAGTGGTTTGATAATTTTAAGGTTTTTAACACTGAACTAGGTAGTCTCTTATGGGCTTTTCAATCTGATATTCTCTGCTTTCCAGTCACATTATATCTCTGTTAGCTAGGCACTTCTTTCTATATGGAAAAAATATACATATGCATATTTATCCTAAAATTTCTAATATTTTATATAAATAATGACTTACAGCAGTGGTTCACTTTTTTTTTTAAGATGATGAATCCTTTCTGCAAGTGAAAATCTTATGAGGAAACCTAATGCATATGAGATAAAATAAAGTCTTAGAAGAAGAAAGAATCAAGGAAGGAGAGAGTTTATAGCTCTGCCTTCGCTCCAGAATATAATATCTTCCTCCTCATGATAGCCCCTATAATAGTTTGACTATTACTGGATTATAATAATGCTAAATAGTATTTTTGAATACTTACTATGTAGTCAAGTACTTTATATGTGTATCATCTCATCCAATTTTCATAACAACCCTAGGCAATAAGTGTATAATTATTTTCTGTATTAGGTAAATAAAAACACTAAGGTTTAAAGAGCTTAAAAAATTTTGTCCAAGTTCCTTGTGGTAATCATTTTTCAAGTTTGTTGCTAATGATCCTCACCTTCTGGTTTTAGTGCCCTTGTGTAGTTCCCTCTCACACTGAACCAGGGCTGGCCAGTATGACCAGTAGAAAATGGCAGAGGTAATGGTATGTTACTACCATAAAATCACTGTAGCCTCTGCCTTGCTCTCTTGGATCACTCACTCTGGAGTAAGCCAGTTGCCATGTCATCAGGACAGTCAAGCAGCCTGTGGAGCCCATGTGTAAAGGAGCTGAGTCTTTCTGCCAATAGCCTATACCTACTTACCATATGAGTGAGCTCCCAGCCTAGTCTTCAGCTGACTGCAGCCCCAGCCAACAGTTCACTGAAACCTCATGAAGAGTCCCTGTGCCAGAATCACCTATCCAAGCCACTTCTAAATATCTGTGGAAGATAAAAAATGAGTTTTACTATTGGAAGCTGAAAAGTTTTGGGGTGATTTGTAATACAGTGTTAGATGACTGGTATAGTTTTGTAGACAATTCAATGGCAGAACCAGGATTTTAACACCAGGTCTGATGCCAGAGCCTATGCTCTTAACCATGAACGCTCTATTTTCTTACATACTCATTTTTTTTAAAAGAAAGTTAAAATAAAAGTTATGCAAGCATCTTACAAACTTCATGCCACAGAGGGAATACTGAAGTATAGAGGGGTTAAAAATTAATTGGTGAATCCAAAATTTGAAGTCAAGCGGTCCAATTTTAGACTTGGGCTCCTTGTCATAATGCTAAACTGATTTCATAATTAGAACAATTAACCTAAAGTTGGAATGCCAGATAGAATGGAAAAGAAAGAGCCTAGAAGTGTGTACCATAATTGGGAGGCTACTGCAATTATAAATATATATATATTTGAAGAAAATCTAGACCTCTGTCAGGGAGAGTAACTACTAAAATATTTCTTAGAATATCTTTGATACTTCTACCGGTTACTGAAGATTTGGATGAGCAGGTCATTGGTCTGTAACAATAAGATATTCCTCAACAGTCTCCACTTTGTCAATATTCCAGAAGGAAATTAACCATGATCATTGTCCAATATGGTCTCCTAAACAGTAGGAACTGGGCCAGTTGAAGCTTGCTTTCAGCATTCACTATAATGTTCAATTTGTTTTCCTGCAGCACTTCAATATTTGTTTTTGTGTTAAAACATGTACCCCCTGTTTTTAAAAGAGGAAGGAAAGTGGATTAAAAATTTCTGCCTTTGAAGTAAGATAACAAATCAGTGATAATTGAAAGGAAAAATCCTGGTGCAGGAAGAGAACTGATTGTGCTCTGTCCTTGGTAGACTTTTGAGTCATTCATGAAGTATAGTGTCTGGAGAGTTCTAGTGAGTCATACATTACTAACTACAGAAGAAAAATATATTTTCTAAAGCTGTCTGTTATTACTCACATCTTGCAGTCAGCATCTGTAGATGCTGGTACCCTATTGACTAGTGATCTAATAGAAAGTTTCTCATAGACAGATCCAACACAATTTCCCTCTAAATCTGATAAATTTGGCACGAGTCCTTTTATTTGGCTTGCAAGATGTTTGCGTTAACATTGTGACTTATTTTTGGCTTAGTGTTAAAAGGATTGTTTAGTAACAAAATAGAGCATTTGGATTTTGTGGCAGCCAGGAAGAATGCTCTTATTTTATAATGAAACAACTGAGCAAATGTTCTTTACAGTGATTCATTCCTCATGTGGGAAAAATTTCTTTTTATACATATTCTCTTTCTATTGGATACATTAAGTTGTTTTATCTTCAATTTAGGCAGAATTTCCAGTGGGTGATTAGGGAACAATAACTATAAATTATAAAGAAAGGCTCCTCTGCAAAAGGAATAGGATAAAACTGTAGGATAGAATGTCAGGAATCACTTGTGTTCTATTGCAATTGGGCCAGAGTTTGCAGATAACCTTGAGCTATTCACTTAATCTTTTCTAAACTTAGGTTTTATGACTGAAAGGGTCAGAAAGTTGCTTACATATTTAGCTAAAGCAGAAACAATTTCCTGATAGGAAGATGACTCAGTAGTCAAGGAGGCTATGCAGCCTCTCATCCTGGAAGCCTTCAGGGAAAGAGGCAGCCACTAGCCTGGATGGAGCAAAGTCTTGTGCCTGAAGATGAGATCCGACCACACAAATGAAGTCTGACATTTAGGAATAATCAAAAGACCAAGTCATGGAGGGCCTGTTACTTTCCCTGCATTGTGCTAGATTCTGGGAGATAATGGTGCACCAGCGGTGGCTCAAATTTCTGCTTTTATGAAGTTTATTGTTTCAGATTATTCAGAGAGATTCTGTGATTTTATTATTTGTATCTGAGTTGTTTTTTAGATATGGGATCATGTAAGATCAATGCTCAAAAAACATAATCATGAAAGTCTTATGGGAGAGGAGTCTGATATTGTATGGGGTAAAACAGGCCTTATTATAATAGGGCTTGATCTACCAGGTCAGATGGGAGCAATGTATTCATGTTGGCATCATCCATTACCTGAGATGACAGCATGGGGTGTTTTGAAAGTGTCTTGCATGGATTTCCAGGTCAGAGTTAATGGGCTCCCCTCCTCTCCTCTGTCCCCAGAGGGTCTTCTTACTTCTCTGATGATGTCTGAAGTGGATGATGATTGATGGGTCTGCAGCAACTGAACTATGTATCTGAACAAACACACTGTCCTTAAACTTCCACAGTCAGGGACACATCCAGTGGTGGGGTTCAGGCCATGAAATGGCATCCCTAGTATTTCACAAAGGTTTTGTTTTTAGTTTGCATTC
Organism: Macroglossus sobrinus; assembly: GCA_004027375.1. Classification (NCBI taxonomy): domain Eukaryota; kingdom Metazoa; phylum Chordata; class Mammalia; order Chiroptera; family Pteropodidae; genus Macroglossus; species Macroglossus sobrinus. The sequence continues at coordinate 55,154 of PVKZ01003038.1, forward strand.
TTACAAAGCAGAAGTTCTTACCATAAGAAGTTTGAAATGCCCTTCTTCTTCTCATAGTGAAGGTTGCTCCTGCAAGGGGAATGCAGCCATAGATGCTGAAATTAAGGAGGTAAAGAGATGTCTGTAGCATCACACAGTGAGTCTTTTGAGCAAGTGTCAACCCTCTGAGGTTTCCTAAGTCCTTCAGTGTTATTGGCTCATCTGTTCCATTATAATTTTTAAATTAAAATGGTTTGAGCTCCTATCATACTTAGGGGGCAGTGTCCCTGCAGCCTTGGAATACCTCTCATAATTCTTAAGTTTTTACATTTCTTCAAGTCATACCTATGTCAAAGTTTTTGTTCAACTAAATTCTTAATCACCACTCTTGCCCCCTGTATGTGTTGTCCATCTCCTCAGTGTTATACTAAGTTAGGAATTGCCAAATTCCTTCATACCCCAAAGCACTACTGATCTAAGGTGGTGAGGGAGACTATACCACAGCAAACAATTTAAAACAGTTATTAATTACTCCTGAACTCAGAAGTCTTTGGGCCATTCCTGCCCAAGTAAGTTTCTGTCCTCTATATCCCCTGGGTTTCCCCCTACTTGTTGAACTTTCTTCTTGTTCCTAAAGCTCAACTCCTTTTTCACTGCATCATTCTATGCAATTTGATTTTTTCTTGCTCCTATTCCAAAACTTAGCTCTGGGCCTCATATCAGATAGCCAGGAGAAATAATTCATTAAGCTGCTCACCCAAAGCCATCTATCCTGGTACTCAAAGCACCACTGTAGTCTTCTGTTTAATAGGATCAAGACATAGGTATAATTTTTTTCCTCATGCATCTCTGTTCATGGAAGGGAGTAGGAAGATAGGAATTTATTTTCCCTTTGGGATGATTATACTACTTCAGAGCCCCCAGGGAGCAGAAGTGGTTTGTCATTTTTATTACACAAGGACGAAGGCAGTCAATATTTCATAAAACATTTATAGGAAACCTAATATTTCTTAAGAGGACCTTAAGAGGTCCCCAGAAATTTACTGACAAAGATTCAGCATTTAAAGATGACATTGTTGCCAATTTCATAGACAAAGACTACAAATTTTGCATCATGATTTCTGAAATAAGAAGTGGGCATTCTAGCCAGTCTGCACGGCACAGGGCAAGATGGTATGAGTGAGAAACACACGGGGATCTCTGGGATCAGAACAAGAGGGATCTAATCTGGGCTAAATTATTCCTTCAGACAATTTGATGTCAATATTACTTACCCATGTAAGTATTTCGGGTGAATAATTTTTCATTCTTATTATGGCTTCAGTCATTATCAACAAATACTCTGCTTGACTTCAGAAAAACTCTTGTCTCTGTATTGGTCTTACCTGTCAAGGGGGGCAATACCAGGTGGCAGCATCTTTTATAGAACGTTGTCTCAACTCAACTCATTTACAAAAACACCACCCTATAATAAGGCCTGAACTTTCTCTACACCCAGTAGTTTTTGGAAGGAGATATGATAAATTATAGCATTAAAAAAAGCATGTTCGTTAGAGCAGCTATGTATTCTGTTTCCTTCTCAGTGACTTATGGGGGTCTTATTATTTTTCTTATGTCATAGAGAGTATAAGTTCTTTGGAAGAATGTGTATAGATGAAATCTGATGAAGTTTGGTTGTTAGAGTAATGGTATCTCTCGTGGCCCTCTTTTCAGGCAGTTCACCACATGGCTGCTTTCTGTCATGCCAGCAAGAGAGATCATTCCTCTGCTGCTTTACCTTCAGCTAAAGGGCTTGCCAGATTAGGCCAGGCCCACCAAAGATATTTTGTCTTTTAATTAATTCAGTGTCAACTGATTAGGATTCTAATCACAATAGTAATTCCCAATATATTCACTGATTTTGCCCCTACTCAAGTGGGGTTGTGATTATATTAGACCTGTATACCAGGGGGTAGGAATTTGAGTGGTATCTTAGAATTATGCCTTCCATAAATGGTGACTATTTTTCATCTTTCAGAGAATATTAAGAATTAATAAAAATAAAAAAAATTAATTCTCACTCAAGGTCACCTATCAAATTGGTACCAAGTCTTTATTTTATAGTGTCTATACTGTTTTTCCTTACTAAAGTTTTGAAAAATTGAAGTGTTTTCAGTATTTGTTATAGGCTTCTTCAAAACTGAACATAAGATTATATTAGGAAAAGTCAACCTAACATTAACCATCTATGGAACTACCACATCCTAAGCAATAATTTCTAAATGGGAACCTGAAAAGTTTAGGAAATACCCAACACTAAATTAAGGCATCCAAACTATAAACTGAGAAAAACATGCCTGTATTTTCCTGTCTAAAGTGGTGGGCAAATTAATTGGTTTTTGCACTATGTAAAAGAAAATGGTTTACACAGAGAAATGCACTACAACAATCTTAGAAAAAGGTTGGAGCAGAGTTGTTGAGTTTGATAATAACAGCCACCTAAATCATCTCATTTATTTCCCTGGCTTTGATTCCCAGATAACAGAACAATCTTCCTACTTGAATTTGGTTTTCTAGGTACCACACAGAGAATTTACTGACTCATGGGCATGGGAACTACAACGTTCTTGGTGATTATATTTCTTAATAAAAAATAATGGGCATTCTAGTTTATATATTTTTCTTTTGTGAATTTGATAAAAGTTAACTGACACCCTAGAACCCCTCTCTCTCTAAGGCATACCAACAGAACTGAACTTCTAGACACAAACTTGAGGACTGAACTCTAAATGAGATAACCAAGGACACTGTTATCCCCCGAGACTCTGACTGGTTACCAGCCTAGACAACAGCTTTTCCCTTACTGCAGCATGTTGGATTTATGACATGCTTTGAGAAGGCAATGCCAATGACCTCAGTTTTCGGAGCCAAAATCATCTGGTGGCACCGGCTGACAACCTGAATATGTTTTTCAGCTGAAATGAGCAAGTGGTTGCAGCAGTCACCACAGCAACAGTGTGGCTGGAACCCTTGGGAGCTTTCAGCTGAGGAATAAGGGAAGCTATGATGATGGCTTCAAGTGAAATTAATAGTGTCTAACTTTTAGAATTAGCCTGCTGGGAATCCTTTATGATTTTTTTTTCTAGTAAACATAAGTATGCACTGTGATTGTTCTTCAACATAAAACACTTTTCTGAATTTTTATATAACACTTCTACTATTTTTCCTCTTCTAGATTTTATAAATGCTAAGTATATTGTCATAGTATATACCAAGTTAAAGAGTGGAAGAAGGCAGGAGGAGTAAAGTATTTGTTTTAGGCTGTAGAAAAACATAGGTTTTATCTCATTTTAAATTCTGCATTACTGAATTTTCTCTTTATTTTCTACCTACCAGGCTGCATATATCTCCAAATTGAAAGAAAGACAAAGTAAGATGATAAGGGGAGAAGAATAGTGAACTCAAAGAGTAGTTCTTAATTTATTTTATGAAGTTAGTTTTTTTTTACAAAATTTTGCACACTATAGGTATACCAATACTAAAATCAAAACGATAAAGCTTAAATTCCTATAAGGAACAAAAGACGGAAAAAAATCAGGAATGTTTTATCAGACAGTTCTGCCATATATTCATAATTTTTCATAATGGCCTATTATTGGAAAAAGGGGGGATAAATAAGATATGATTGAGAAATGATCTGAGAGTGATGAGAATTATGTTACAAAAAGCAGTGGCTTTTAAATAGATTAATTTTTGGAAATACATGAGAAATAAGATTGTTGAAAAATATATTATGTTGGTCAGTCTATTTTTTTATGCAGTTCTAAACAAAATTATGATTAGGCTCAATAGAAAATAACTGTCCCCCTACTCCCTAAAGGTTTACTGAGATAAAATTGGCAAATAAAACCTGTATATATTTTAGTGTACAATGTAGTAAAATTGGCATATAAAACCTGTATATATTTCAAATGTATAATATGATGTTTTGATATAAGTATACATTGTGAAATGATCACCACAATCATTTCAATTAATTAATATTTTCTTCACTTCACATAGTTACTATTCTTGTGAATGTATGTAGTAGGAATACTTAAGATCTACTCTATTGGCAAATTTCAAGTATACAATAGTGTATTACTATCTATAATCATTATGCTGTACAATAGACCTCCAGAAATGAAGTCAGAATCTTCATTTAGCACTTCATTAACCATTTGCTTATTGATTGCATTTAGAAGTTAGTCATAACATCACCTGCTTGTTTACTGAGGTGGGGTTATATTGTAGGTATTACTAAAGAAAATGTGAATAAAATATCTTGACTGCTGCTCTAAGAATTGTTCAAATTGTTCAAACAACTTAAAGGAGGATAGGTCTGAGAATGAAAGACAAATCTAGTTGAGGATTTATTGATAGTGTTTATTCATGCAGATGCGAGGTCACAGACTGAAGCGAGGTACCATATTGGTGAAATAAACTATGGCCAAGAAGGATAGAGCCAAAGGTGACAACTAATTTAAAATACTTGTGATTTAGAGCAAATACTATGACTTTCCTTGGTATAATTGATTCACCAAGTTGGATTTTTTTTTAAAATAAATATGTGCAGGTAATACTGAGTTAAAGTTACATAGGTGTATTTGTGTCAGACCTTCTCAGGGCCTTTACTATGTGTTATGTGCTGAATATTTGTGTCTTATCAAATTCAAATGTTGAACTCCTAACACCCAATATGATGGTATTGGGAGCTGGGACCTTTGTGAAGTAAATAGGTTTAGATGAGATCATACAGGTGGGGACCCCATGATGTGATTAATGTCCTTATAAGAGGAGGAAGAGAGACCAGAGACATTTCTGTATGCCACGAACAATGCAGTGAGAAGGCTCTGAGTCAAGAAGAAGAAGACCGCCATGAGGGAACTGAATTGGCTTGCACCTGGACTTCCCAGTCTCCAGAACTGTGAAAAATAAATCCTGTTGTTTAACCCACCCACTCTATGGTATTTTGTTATGGCAATCTGAGCTAAGACTCTAATGTTTACTTAGATGCCAATGTTCACTATAAATTTCTAAGACAATATTTCTCAAACTTGTTTGGATAGAAATCTTTTTTCTCAGAGCATCTGGGGGATGGTATGGGCAGAACTGCCCTGAGCTAACGCAAGAAAGTCCCCTTGCCTGGAATCTGATATGGCCTTCCTCTGCCTGTGTCCCTCCTGCAAGGCAATGGAGATATTCTCATTCAGAATCCTGGTTCATCCTTACACATCTTGCTCTGGGCCTGCCTGTGTTTCTATTCTAACTTGTCTTCCTGAGAGTGGACTCTCTTGTGCCCAAGTGAAGGGATGACCAAGGGCAGCTATTTACTGGGATTTATGGACAGAGATTGGATGAGCATACTATTATATTCACACATGAGGTCTCTCTTGGTCTGGTTAGGAGTCAAGGATGGAAAGAGAAGGGAGATGGCATGGAATGATTTCACTCTCTACAATCATTTCATTGCAGAATGCTGTGGAGTCCAAGGACCCTAAATTTGAACTTGGCCTTCTAAGTTGTTATGAAGATATATTTGCAAAGGTAGTAAGATACTCTATTTAACAGTTTGCTAGTTTGATTTATAACTTAAATCTATTTGTGCTGTATGTAGCATAAAGCCTTGCAAATGTTAGGGGAGAGCCTGGGCTTGTATACCCCAGGACACGGGTTCAAAAAATTTGTTCTAAGCTTCACTCTGCTAATATTTCTTATCTACTACTGTATTTACCTTTGGCAGCCAGGTATTGAATACTATTTCAGAAAGGAGGCTTTATATATCAAAGCAGGAGGGAGGATTCCAAGTAGTGGTTCTTTCCACTTCTCAATTTTCCCTTTTGTAAAATGTGACAGTATGAAACAGCTTCTTTCATGAGGTGGTTGTGAGGAATAAATTGAGTAACAGCGCATTTAGCAAAATGTTTGGCACACGAAAAAGCTCTCAAAAAATGCTACATGTTTTTAATATTATTACTATTAAGATTATCATTTTGGTCCAAAGTTGAACATTGCTGGTTAGTAGGTAACAGTGGCTATTAGTATTTGTCTGATAAGTGAGAAGCAGTCTCAGGCTGGAGATAGGCCCACCAGATCCCAGCTCCCTTTAGCTACCACCACCTGTGATTTCTGCAACTGTGCAGAAGCATCAGGCTGCAACTCTACTCTGCCATGCAGAGTTGCCTGGAGTGTGGTAAAAGTGCAGGCCTTGTCTAGGGCTGGAAGAGAGCCAGCACACAGGAATTATGGCCTTGACATTCTCACTTCAAAGACACAGGGTTAATTTCCAGCATGAGGCCCAGACAGAAATTCTCACCTACGTATGAAAAGTCTGGCCTTTGAAATACCTATTAACCGACAGAGAGCCAATATTTTAACTATTGTCATCAATTCATGTAAGCATTTAGTTGGTTGTCTTAGTGGAGAGAAGAGTCCAGATGGAATTGGTGGAAGGAGATTACATTCCAAGGAAAGAAAAGTAGGTAGAATGGAGCAATGATCCTCAAACTTTAGCATGTGGTAGCGGCACCTGGAGGACTTGGCAAAACACAAGTTATTGGATCCCACTCCCAGAGCTTCTGATTCAGCAGGCTTTCAATGCTAGAGAGTTCTCAGGTAGTCTTGATGTTGCTGATTTAGGGGCCATACTTTGAGAACCACTGACTTTGAGCATTGGGCACTGTTTTGAAAGGCTGTACTTTTGTGAGTAAAGAGACAGCCATGGTGTAGCATTAAAGTGCTATGCGTCAGGGCTAGCATTAATGATGAATGTGGACTGCTTCCCAGCTTAGCCTGGAATGTGGCTTTCAAGTCCCTTGTCTTATTTTGATGTTTGATTATTGCTGCTCTGGAGCAAAACCTCTCTTAGCTACCAACACTTGATGCATAGTGGGTTCTCAATCAACATTGCTAAGTTGAGTATTGCTCTAACAGGATACCCAGAGATCAAGGAATTTACACAAATACAAAATTAATAGGCATATCTGCTGAAAAGTTAATTTATCTGGCACCTCTAGAGAATGAGATGGGTTTTCCAAACAACTAAAGCAAGGGCCTTTCTAAAGGGTCAAGGGTTTGGGCCCAGTCAGTGTAGATTTCTAAGATATTCAACTGTACTTGAAAGGAGTCACTCTGTCAATGTTTTTTATGGCCCCCTTGGATTATCTTTATTCAAGACAGAAATTTTAAAATTGCATTTTAGTAATGTTCCAAAATAGAAGAATAGGTGCAACACTAACTTGGGGCCTAGGACAGCTGAGTCCATTGCACTGCAGGAGGGAACAGATTTAGCTGAAATTTACCATTTAGAACACCAACCTCATTTTACTTTACCCATTTCAAGATTTAACGATTATAGAAGTTTATTTTATGCTCATATAATAATCCAGTGCAGTTGTAGTTTAAGTGGACATGTGGGATGTATGTGTGCATGTTGGGGGTCAGAGGGCATCAGGTGCTCAATCTGATGGAGCTTCTGCCATCTTTATTGCTGGGTTCTCAAGTCACTTTGACTGTCAGCCTAGGTGGAAAACATGTGACTAGGAACCTAACTGGGTGAATATCACTTCTGCTCACCTTACTTTGGCTAGGATTTAATTACCTGGCTTCATCTAAACACAAAGATGAGTCAGAAATATAGTCCCTGGCTGCAAAGTTTGGACAGCCAATTCTCAGTGACTACTCTGAATCAAGCACAAACGTTTGGTGTATAGCCAGCTATACTGATACAGATGGAAATCTCCCTAAAATTTATGAGTCCTATTTCTGGCTGATAGGATATCATCTTTTCTTGAAAACTTAGTGTGATGTTTCCCAGGATTTGTTCCTAGTTAACCTAATCCTGTGAGGTGTTCTCAAAACAAACAAACCCCCCCAAAAAACAGGACAAAAGTTTTATGGTCAGATAAAATTTAAGAAAAACAGCATGTCATATTTTCCTCTTAGAAAGTCATGGTTCAGCATCTTAAGGCATATGAGAAGTTGCAAACGAAAAGAAAAAAACAGTTTATTTTAATTTAATCCAGGATTTTTTATACTTACGTAACATAGAACACTCTGTTTCAGCAACATGTACTGATATCCTGTGGATCTGAGGTTATCGCTATTGTTGTCAGTGATTGTGTTCTACTTTGACATAGTTGTGATGCTCTTGAAGTAGGTGGGGACTTTTCCCCATAGCAAATGACCTGGGCTATTACGAGTTTGAGCTCTTCTTATCATTTACTTATTTGTTTCTTTGTTTATTTATTTTGTGTACTCGCTTTTCTACCTCTTCTCTCTGTGTTAGATTATTAGCTCTTCCTTTTTAAGATGGCTAATGTGTCTCCTCTTAGTAATGTCACTGGCCCTCCACTTGGCTTCTAATATTTTTTGGCTGAGAAAACAATCAAATTTGCTTGGATATAGTAAAAATAAACTTCTAAGAGAGACTTGTAGGAAGTGTGCATGAATTTCTTCTAAGTTATATGGGTTTAAGTGAATATATTTTGTAAAATCTATTTTTGCTGTTCTGATGTTTCCTCCTTCCTTCCTGTTTCTTGCTTCTATCTAGAGATAAGTGGAAACAAATGGTACAGTTCTTATTGGCCAATAAACTTGGTTTCACCCCAGTAACACAGCTGTACTAAAGACGTAAGTCAACTAATCTCACCCCCATAAGGCCTTACTGTTAATCCTTCCATAATTCCAATTTCCACAAAGGGAAAACTTTCAGACGTAAATTATATTTTAATATGATAAACTTTTATTCAGCTCAGATTACTTAAATAAATGAACTTTTAAAATACACAGTGACTCTTTCACCTATTCCTCATTTTTTCCAGGAGTATCTAGAACTGTGGGGTGAAAGAATAAAATATTTTGTGGGTAATGACTTATAGTTCTATGCTTCCTATTTATCTAGCTCAAATTTTCCATCAAAGGATCAAAAAACAAGCCTCAGGGAAAAGAAGAAATGAGTTGTGCTTGTTTTAGGTATTTAATAGTTCTTTGTTGGTTTCCATGATGAAAAAATATCTAACTACTGTTATACTTTTATAAAGAAAATTTCTTCAGAGTTAGAGAACCTATTTGATACCAGCTGTGTGTGTGTGTGTGTGGAGGGGGGGTGGTGAGGGTAGGATGGGGTGGGAGTGGCTATACTAGCTGCTTCTGAGAAGGAATGCATATTTCAGCTCCCTACGTGTTGCACTGTCTATGATTTAAGAGTTTCAGATGACAGGGAGAGGAGGAAAATTTTCTGTTCTTTTCTATAAGGTATTCTTAGAAATGCCAACTCATTTTCCTGAAGTATATATAGCACACCTTAATGAGAAAATGAGTCACTTCCAGTTCTGTGTGGGAACTGTGACACTGTAGTAACACAACTTACTTAGTGTAGCTCGAAAGCAACATCTTCTGAGTTTTTCAAGTGGATTAGCAAACAAAACAACAGAAAGCAACCACTAAATTAGCAAACAGAAAGCAACACTATGAAGAGGTTTCACTCCTCAATGGAGCTGAGAGTTGTCATCAAAGTTAATGATACATGTTTAATAATAATATATGTAATCGTTATTGTGCTGAATGATAATTAGGTAGAAATGGTGTCAATATATGAGTCTCTTTTGTCAAAGCCAAACCACACATTTCTAGAATTCTGGTCAGTGTCAAGTCCTGTAACTTGTCAAAGAGAACTAGAACTGGACATTTGTTCAAACAGTAAAAATAAATTTTATTTAAAAAACACAAACTTTGCAGTAGGGGAAAAGAAATTTTAATATAGAACTGAATACACTGTGGGCAAGTAGGTATTCATAGCCAAGAAGCAGGGTTAGGGTCAGGATGGAAGATTGCTAAGAGGAAACATCAGGGACGGGTAAGGAGGGATTCTAGCTAACTCGATAAGGCAGGTCGGGGAGGTCAGACACCAAAGGTGGAGGGTGAGGAATTTGATCAGATATTGAGGGTGGTGATTCTTGCTAAACCAACTTAGACTTCTGCTAAAACTGGGTGATGCAAAGGTAAACACAGAAGTCCAATGATTGGGACCAAGTTCAGAAGAGGTCTCCAGGAGCCTGACCAAAGTTTGGCCCAGGAGAGACCACCTATATATTTGGTCACCCCCTGTATCCCATCATCTTTTCCCTGCCACTGTTCTCTTCTCTCCAAGTCACTTAACCCATACTTGCTGACAGTCTCAAATCTCTGAGCCAATCCCAACTCTGGGCAAAAGGATTCACAAAGGATGGCAAATAGGTTTCAGTTCTGCTTGATTGGCAATGGTTACCAGGAGCTCAAGGTTAACAGAGTCTGGTTGGTGGGGCAGAATGCCATAGGATGGGAAGAAGAACTGTCCCCAGCATGCCCTGGGACAGGATCAGGATTCATGAAGCCTAGCATTTGTATAATTTAATAAAAGTATATGACCACGTGAACAGATTGCCTGTGCATTAGAAGGAGCCTCTGCAAAGGAGGGTCTTAAAGCTTAGTTTCCTGGTAAATCTGCCACCAATTGAGCCATCAGCATTTCTACTCTGCTCCAACACTCTAGGTCTCAATGGCCCATTGTTCTTGCAACTAGTCCAACGTATCATTCTTTTTTTCTTTATGGTTAGTGCTTTTTATGCCCTACTTAAGACATCTTTACCTATCATAATGATATTTTTTCATATTTTTTAAGACCTAAATTACTTGACATTTAGATTTATAATGCACCTGGAATTGATATTTGTATGGTGTAATACAACATAGTAGTCAAGATTCATTGTTTTCCATTTGAATATCCAATTGACCAAGCACCATTAAAAAAAATAGATCATCCTTTCTGTACTGCATTGGAGTCATTTTAATTTGAATTAGGTAAGCTTCTATGTTTTTGGATTAAATTCTGTTCCGTTCGACTATTTGCCTATCCTTGCACCCATACCACACTATTCCAATGACTAGGATTTTTTTTTTGGCAGTTTAAAAAAAATTAAGATTTCTAGTTCTTCCTTTGTAAGTTTTGATAACATGTTTTAAAAGAATTATCCTATATGTTAAATTGTCAAGTTTATTGATATAAAGTGTTTCATTATATATATATTTAATACCTTAATATTTTAATGACTATCAAACAACACATCTCAAAACACAGCTGTCAATTACCCATGCTTGATATTCCCTTTTTATTCTTGATTTTAGTAATTTGTATTTTCACTCTTTTTTCTCTCAGTTTTCTATAAGTTTATTTTATTAGTCTTTTCAGAGAACTAATTTTGCTTTTTTTGATTTCTCTATGTACATTTCTTGTTTTTCTGTTATTATTATTTTATTTTATTTTCTACTTTCTCATTTGTTTGCATCTGATTAGCATGTTTTGCAGCTTTTTGAGATTAAAGCTTGGAATATTGACTTTTGGTCTTTCTTCTTTTCTAATACATGTATTAAATATATGTTAAATATGGCTATATCTTTTTCTTTATCACTGCTTTAGTTATATCCTACAAGTTTTAGTATGTTTAGAATATTACACAACTTATCATGCAGTTAAAAATATTTTCTAATTTTTGTTGCAATTTCTTATTTGTCCTTATTTAGCCATGGCTTATTTCTCAAGCAGTTGAGATGTATAGTTCTTTTTGTTATTAATTTTTATCTTAATTTCATATTAGAGATTATACTCTTCATAACTCCAATCATTTGGATTTGTTGAGATTTATTTATGATCAATATTTGACGTACTCTATGTACAATGGAAAAGAATGTGTATTCTTTCATTACTGGATGTATGTCAATTAGGTCAAGATTTTTAATTGTGTTATTTAGATCTTCAATATCCTTACTAATTTTTGTCTTTTTAAAAACTGTTCAGTCATTTACAAAAGTATTTTAAAACTTTTTATTCCCATTAAGTTCTGCTTTATGTATTTTGAAGCTATGTTATTGAGTGACACAGGTTTAGAATTGTGATGTATTTCTGGTGGATTGACTCTTTGATCACTATGAAATATCTTTATATAACTCTAGAATTGCTTTTTGAAATAATGTCTACTTTTTCTGAAAAGTTCTCATATACCTACTGTACAGAAAAAAGACTGGATGGTATAAACAATATGTTAAACCTGGATTAGTCTGAGAATTGTAACTATCTATAGTTATTTTCTTCTTTTTCCTTAATTCGATTTTCTCATTTTTTTTTTACAGTGAGCAAGTGTAACTTTTGTAATAATAAAAAAATATGAAAGTTACTTTACACAGCACAATAGCAGACAGTAGCTTCAAGTTTCTACCATATATAAGCAAGTTGTAGGGGGTCTGTTTAGGCAAGTGCACATGCAGTGAGACTTGGTTTGAATCTCAGAAATTTCAATTCTGCTTCTCTTGAGTCAGTCCCTCTGTCTTTATCTCATCTAGATGTTCTCATATGGAACCCTGATGAATATAAATGTCATACACACACATACCCCTCTTCTTGGAATTTTTAACTTTTAGGCTTTTGGAGATGTTTAGGAAAGTTGATGACCATACTTAAAGTGTCATTAATAGGTATTATATCTCTTCTTTATTAATGGATATTCTGGCACCATTTATATTATCTTTGGAAACCAATTCAAACAAACAAAAAAATCCCAAAACAGAACTCTCATTTATCCATGCTTGAGAAAATATAGAATTAAAACTGATAGCTGAAATATACATATAATCTCATACTTTATGTGAATAATTGTTATGTTTCCCCATTTAGCATTTACTAGAATTGGCTTTTTCCAATGGGGAAAATCAATAACAACAGTTAACATTTATTGAGCACTTAAATTCCATGCTAGCCACAATTGTAAGCTCTTAGTTAATCTTCACAAAACCCTATGTCATAGGTAATATTTTTGTTCCTATTTTACTGATGGCAATTGAGGTTCAGAAGATAATTTGACCATGGTTAAACATTTAACAAGTGACAGAGCCAGAATATGAACTCAGAAAATCTGGAGCAATTTCTTCTAATATTCTATTATACCACAGCAGAAAAAATAGAAAAAAAATTAAAATTCTAGAATTGGGAAGTCATATCGTAAACTGGGTATTCTGGGAGGGAGATATGGCTAAGACTCAAATGAGAACTTCGATTTGAACAGAGATTTCTGAGTGGCTATGGGTGGGTCAGGGAAAGGCTGCTGGGATTGGGAGGATCTTCAGAATGTGCTGGTTTTTCTGAGAAACAGAGTCAGGGTGACTGGGCTGTTTGGTAATGTTATTACTGCTCAACAAGGAGAATTCACTTTACCTTGGAAACTACTCCTCTTCAGGGATCCAGCTTTGCTTTTTTCTAAAGACCACAGAGGCTCCATCACCCTCATTTCCCTCAACCTGTGGCTGCCCAGCTTGTTGCAAATTCCTTGATGTCTAGCTGATATCTTCAGGGCACAAATTAAGTAAGTATTCTCTCAAGCCCCATCACCCTTCTTCCTCTCCAATTTCTGTCCTCCTTTCCAATAATCAAGATATATCACCATTAGCATCATCATCAATCATTATCCTAATATTTACTAAGCCTTTGATGTACACTTGGCAAGTGTACTTCTAATGCATTATTCATTTAGCTCAACCACTTTAAACAGCAGATACTATTGTTATTATTCCCACTAGACTGAGGAGGGCACTAAAGTTTAGGATGGTCGGCAACTTGCTCAAGGTCAATTGCTCACTGTCAGCTTGCTCAATAACTGGTGAGTGGCAGAACCAGGTTTTAATCCCAGGCCTGTCTGATCCAAAACCCAAGTTTTAACTTACCATGCTGTACTGTACTGTCAAAAGAATTCGTCTGGAGTTATGGAGTTTAAGGCAAGACCTAGAAGGGAGAAGACACATGATAAGTTTGAAGTCTTTTCTCACCACAGCATCAGTGGCTTCTTCCTCATAAGACTGTTTGGGCACACTTGAAATCAGCCACAGGTTGAGGGAAATCTCAGTTATGGCTTCCATTATTTAGTGTTCTAGCTTCAGTTTTTATCTGTTCCTTTTGATATGTCTTGAGTTTCTTGAGGGGAAGAACTTTTTTTTTTCATCCTCTATTATCTAGCTGAGGATCTGGCACCTAGTAGTACTCAATAAAATTTTGTAAGAAGGCAGTGTGTGAGTTCATAAATGTTGCCATCAGAACATCTGGTTTTGACATTTAATCTTGCTGTTTATAGGCTTTGTGATACTGCACAAAGTGTTTAAACTGTCTGAGGGTCTGTGTCCTGTCTCTGAAATATGGGTAATTATTTCTTTATAATGTTAAGAGATCTAAATGACCACATGTATGTGAAGACCCTTGGAAAGTTGTAAAACCCACTATTTAAATGTGAGGTATATTTGAGTATTGCTACTGCTTCTAATATCATCTGTGGATACTGTGCCTTCTCTGGCCCGGCTTTACAGCATCCAGGGCTGGTTGACAGTTCCTTAAACTCATTTGTCTCCCCAGCACCCAACAGTGTTCCTTCAGGGGAGTAGGTGCTACCAATCAGCATTGCCTACGTTGTGTGGATAATCTGTTTCATTTAGAGTTGACTGTAACAAATGGATGGATTTGAGGTTTATATTTTTTTATGTCTTTTGCCCATGTTCGATCTAAGTCCTAAGTAAATGTTAAATGAGCATAAATCTGGGTAACTATTAGGAAGAGGAAAGAAAGTAAAGGTCTACAGAGTTCAGGTTTGGATAATTGGCCCCACAGCTATTGGAGGTTAAGCAGAGTGACTCACTGAAGCACACTTTTCTTCCTGACAGTCTTTATCATCCACCTTTAACCCGGTTTGCTAAATGCAACAGAGAACCTAAAAACCTTAGGAAGCTGACATCTTAAAAAGCTTTTAGACAGTAATGAATCAGATTAAAGAATCTCTTCAAATTTAACATTCACTTCAAATTCAACATTCTCTTGCTTTTATCTTTTCTTATTATCAAGTTCCTCACTTTAGAAAAAATCTCTTTTTTTCTATAAGAAAGATTACTTTCTGTGAAATTTACTTTCTGTAAACTTTATCTTCAATCATTACAAATTCACTTAAGATTTCTGAGGCCTTTAAACACCTACTATCCTGCAAAGATAGATATGATTTCTAAGAGATCCCTAAGTCCTTCAGACTAGACGTTCCTTATTCTTAGATCCTGCTTAAATCCAAATAGAACAGACTAGGGTTATGGGTGGGGAGGACCAGGGATCCAACTGAGTACACTGAATTTAGTGTAGTTATGGGTATGGTTGAGTCATGGGTTTCAATTCCAGCTGGGTCTATTACCAGCTGCCACCTCTCTACCACTTAGTTTCCAAAAGTAGATTAACTTACATGACTAGCACAATACCTGGCCAGGCCCCATGATAAGCACTTGGTGAAAGTTAGCTCCTATTGATCTTCAAAAGAAGCAGAACTCTTTCATCTACTCTACAGGCATGAGTTGGAACAAACTCAGCAGGTGCAGTGCACTAGCTGCCTTCTTGGTAGGAAGGAAGCAATTAAAGGCCAGGTCTTGTGTTTTGTTATTGTTGCGGGTGGGGAGGAAGGAGGAACTCAGAAGGCCTCAGAAGGTCTGTGCTGGGGAAACACAGGGTTGGAAGCAACAGGTCAAGTGTTGCAAGAGAGGGTTCAATTTTGGAGGGAAAGTTTGAGATCAGAGCGGAAGGAACTAAGTAACAGCCATTTCAGAAGCAGCAAATTATGGGGTGTGAGAGCTGCTGCTGCTCCTGGGCCTCCCAGACCTCTCCAGCACAGTGGTCAAATGCCTCCTTCTCCTGAACCTGCAACCCAGGGAAGTGAGGAATAGACAACACAGTTCTGACAACACTAATGAGCATAACCCAAGGAACAAGCAGTACATGCTCCAGCCCCAAGGCCACCAGGGTGGAGTGTCAGGGGCGGGCAGCAGAAAGTGACACTATTTACTCTTCTAACTCTTCCACTTTCAGCTGCCAAGGATGACAGATGCCATCTCATCAGTCCAAATAGGTGCTCACATGCACTCAGAGGAAATGAAGCATGGAGAAGTGTCCAGAGTGGCAGAAAAATCAAGAATTTGACAATTTGGGCTTTGAATTGTTTAGAAAAAAAATTAGTTCTCTGAATGGCATCTAAAAGGGGATTCTTGTTGTGTGAGATGAGAAAAAAATTTGAAATAAAAAGTGAGATGCAGAGTAATTCTTAGAGAAACACAGAATTTTCCTGTCAAAGATACCAAGGTGATTCCCCTGGTTATCAGCAGACCTGAGTGACAAAACCAGGCTAAAACCAGTTCTTATCTCCTGGCAGCTGACTGGCAGGTGCCACATCACTGGAAGATCAGCCTGAAAGGAGAAAATTGGTCAGCTGAAAGCCACCATTTGGCTTGGTTCATATGCGGTGGGCAAGGACAGATTTCCGTCTGGATGGACTTTAAACAGCCCCTGTTCTAGCTGCCAGGCACAATTTTCATTCTCTAACCTTAACTTAGATGTGGTATATTTCTACCTCTAGTAAATACAGATTTTCCCCCTAATAAAATTCAACACTATGGGTCAGAATAATAATTCAGAATAAGTCAGGGATCTGATGGAAATGTTTGATAAATGGTAGAGGAGGATGCCTTCGAAAAAGTATCTCCTTTCTGTGGTTTATAAATTTTGAGACTGGCAAGTTCTCTCTGCTCCCTGCCTCCTGGCTCTCCTCCTAGCCTTTCCTCTCATCTAGAGAACTCTTCTCTGAATTGTAATAAAACACTTTGCATTTGAAAAAATATTATCTTTTAGAGGTGAACTTCTTCGTACTTTAAAGGTCTTTTTTCAGCTTTAAGAATCCTCTATTAAAACGCAAATACGTAAGGAAGGAGTAAAATCTGCAGCTTTGATAGCTAATACCTTATCATCATCCATCACTATTAATTTAGCAAACATTTATGGAACCTTTACTACCTACTTATTCATTCATTTGCATTTTTATTCATTTGTTTGTTTACTTAAAGGTGGGTTTATTGAAGTATAATTTACGTACAGTCAAATTTATTGTTTTTAGTGTGCAGTTAGTTAATTCCATGTTTTTTTAAACAAAACATGGCATTTGTATTATCAAGCTATAGAACATTTCTATCACCACCAAAAGTTCACTTGAGCACCCTACCTTACACTTCCAGTCCCTGGCAACAATGAACCTATTTTTTATCTGCATAGTTTTACCTTTTCCAGTCCTTACTATTTATAAAAATAAAACACCTCCTTCTCAAAAAACAACCCCAAACTGTATTCAGTTGTTTACAGTTTAGTTTATGAACTGTTTCCCTTGGGGAAGGTGTGGATAACTTTTCAGATTAATTTCTAGGCTCAGCTGCTAATCATAACAAGGGAGTGGAAGTTAGGTGGGGAAGGGGAGGGGACTATGCTTTACCAAGTATTCATCCTGCTGCAACTCCTGAAGGTGGGCAAGTCATAAACACTTTTCACCAGGGCTCCTGTTTGCCCATTTCTCCAAAATATAAACCCTGTTTAAATCATAAATTCTATAAAGATCATCTCCCTCTTTGGTGTCCATCTTCCCCTCTCCTCATTTGCTGAAAACCCAATCCAAAACTTCTTCCTGAGCTCCAAAGCTGATGGCATCAGCTTTTGGTGACTGTGGATATGGAAAGTAAAGAACAGAAGAGACTATAATTACTCTCACGTTTCTGGATTCAGTCTCTGGATAGGTGATGTTGCCAGTAATAAGGAAGAAAAACAAGAGAAAATAATATTTTGTTTTGACCATGTGCCAGGCATATATGATTTCATTTAGTCCTCTCAATAATCAGATGAACCTCTGAGACAGAGACCCCCTGTTCTCCACTATCCAGCCATGGGGCCAGGTTTACTCTTTAACACTTTCCTAATTCTCCCTTCCTTTCCTTCTCCCTGCTTTGTCTTAATTCAGTCACTGGTCTGGATGTTTGTAATCGTCTGTTAGGTTCCTCTCCACCTCTACTCTGGTCTTAACTTATCCCTCTTATGGCTACCAAAGTTATTTTTCTGGAATGTAAATTGGATCACATTTGTCTCTTGCTTAAATTTTCTCTGTGACTCCCTTAGCATAAAATCACATCTCTGGCCCCTGGTAAACAAGGATCTCTGATGCCATGCAAGCCCTTCTCCCAGCCTCCTCTGTTGTACCTAGAAATTTGCTAGTGACACCAGGAGACCATGTTAGTTCCTGCTAATCCTCTCCCACTTGCCCTCTCCCAGCCATGCCCTGGGCTGCACAAATCTTTCTTCTAGAGGCCATTCCACTATTACCCTTTATGAGAAGTCTCTCCTTTTCCCTCACTGAAGATACCCTTGACCTCTCCTGCCCTGTTCTTTACTATTCCTGACAGTCTTCTATTACAGCCCCTATTGAGTTTTTTGTACTCATATGCATAGCTCTTGGCTGGTGAGCACTCTTTTCCTTTCCTTTCTAAAATGCAATTCTTAGTAAATGACAAAGTCTTGTTTTAAATTCTTGTTTTCCATAACATAACTAACTCAAAAAAGAGTTTTAATTTGGACTTAGAAAATTGGCTGATACTCAGGCACATGCTATTTCTGCTTTATAAACTATAGAAGCACATTTGGGCAGAAAAATGATTTTATTTTGGGATGTGTTATGTTTGAGATTCCTGTGGTCATTGTGGCTGTGTGTACTAGGCAGTTGGAAAGGTGAGTATGGAGCTCAGGAAAAAGTTTTGGATTGGGTTTTCAGCAAATAACTGTTTGGTAGGCCCTAAGCACTTTTACTTTTGGAGGCTCTTCTTCACATCATATAAACTATATAAAAATATCATGTATGATATATTGAATAGATTATCATATGAGTTAAATTGTAGATGACTATTTGACATGATTTTTAGTTAATTAAACATTTATTTATTTTTTTCAGTTTTCTTCTCTTCCTCTTTCTTTTCCTCCCTCCTTTCCTTTCTTTCTTAAATGTTTAACTTTTGAAAAGATATGATCCTGTTAGTATGACTTTAGTACTTATTTGGTAAAATAGCCCATATAGTAAATGGCAATTGAAGTCTTGACCTCAGAATAAGTAGTGACTGGAGGTAGAGGAAGGATTATATCCTCCTATAACCTACATTGACACCTAACAAGCTGTCTCAAATAAAGACAAGATGCAATTAAAAGTAGCTGGCTTACTCTGCAAACTTGACTTCAAGACAAATCTACTAACTCTCCCTACATGGAAATTCTGGCATCTTCACTTGGTTTGGATAAGTGATATTCCTTTGTCAAATGAGAAGAAGGCTGAGAAAACCCAGTAGAACACTTAACATTTGACGTGTCTGGCAGAAGAACAGGAATCTAGAAAGAGGGCCAAGAGGCTAGGCCAAGAATAGATCTATGCCATGTAGAAAAGGGTGCAGGGCTTCTAAAAGGGAAGCAGTCAATAGTCAGGTTCAGTTAAAAAAGAGAAAAGGAAAACAAAGATAAAAAATAGTCCATCAAAATAGGCAATTCTGGAACCATTGTGGATAGAGCTATATTGTCCTGAGCTGACAAGTGAGAGGGAGCTAAGGGAGCAGAGCAAGTGTAGACAATATTTTAAAGACACTAGACTATTGAGGGTCAAAAGGAGACATATAGGGCATTGTTAGATGCAACTGAAGCTTCTTCAGTTTTGCAATAGGAAAGCCAAAAGATGCTAAAACAGATTGAGGGGAAGGAGCCAGTGGAAACCATGGGCAGTTGTCCATACTTCTAGCTAAGGCCAATCCCTTGATTTCTATTCAATCTCATCACTTCTATCTGCTCAAGGACATTGCTCCAGTAATTTTCTCTTTCTCTCTTATCTCATGAGTTTTTTTCCTTTCTACTCAATCTTATCCATCCCCTTTCAAGACATTGCCCATTTTCCCCCTTCCATTTTCAACAAAACACCTTGAATGAGGTTTCTATTATAGTTGTCTCTAATTTCTCACCTCTAATTGTCTCCTCAGTTCACTCTGGTGAGTGGTAGTGGGGTAGAGTGGTATACCCACCATTCTATTGAAAGATCCCTATCAAAGTTATTGAACCTTCCAAAATCTTCATCTCAGCAAATAAGAACTCCATTCTTACAATTGCTAAGGTCCAATGCTTCACAGTTATCCTTTACTCTTCTCTTGTTTTTGGACCCTACATCTGATTTCTTAGCAAGTACTATTAGCTCCCTTCAAAATATATTCAGAATCTGATCACTTCCTACCACATCTATTGCTAACTCCTTAGTGACTAGGTCCTTTCCAGGCCACTATCATCTTTTACCTGGATTTGCTACGTCAACCTCCTAACTGAACTCCTCTCTTCTCCTCTTATGCCCTTCATTCTATTCTCAGCACAGGAGCCAGGATGCTCCTTTTAAAATGCAATTCAGATTATATCACTCCTCTAGTGAAAATCCTCCAGTGGCTTCCCATCTCGTTCAGAATAAAAGCCAGTTGCCATGACTATACGACATCACTGGCCTCCTTTTATCAGCTCCTTTGTATACCTTGAGCACACATGTGCTGTTCCAGGCATGCCATACTTCAGGGCCCTGGCACTTTCTTCTCCTACCTAGCATGCTCACTTTCTTGCCTCCTTTAAGTTTTTGTTTAAATGTCACCTTCTCAGGGAGACATCAATCATTCCATTTAAAATTGTGGCATTCTCTCATTGATGCATGCTTTCTCTTCCTGATTTATCCTTTTCCTTGAGGCAAGGACTTTTGTCTATTTTAACCATTGTGAAATCCCCAGAGTCTAGGACAATGCTTAGCACTTAGGATGCTGAATAAATGAGATTGATAATATTGGAGAACAGAGGAATTATTGATGGATGGAGGTTCAGAAGGGAGTATGTGGGAAAGACAGATGCAAAAAAAATACTAACTTATTTCAGAAGGCAAGGCAGAGTAGGAACTAAGAAAGTTCCTGATACTGTCTTTTGCATGTTGACTGAAGTAAATCAATACAAGTGTGTCTCCTTTCCTACACATTTACATTTGTAAGGCTTACATCTTTAATTGTGGTGGGGAAAAACTTTTTCCCTGTGTTAAAGGAATTGCTCTATAAGGAAGATTGGTGATTTTCCCAGAAAGCACAGAAGCCTTCTTCCTCACTTTGAAATCATCTTACACCTGAGATACACTTGCTTTACTCTTGAAGAGATATTATTTCTGAAGCCTCAGATATTATTATTATTATTATTATTATTATTATTATTATTAGCAGCAGCAGCAGCAGCAACAACAGCAGTATTGGTTTGTCTGATTGTGAGTCTAGACTTTAATCCTTTTAAAGACTGATCCCATTGCGTCCTATGTACCCAAGAATCACATATCCTAAGGATCCAAAACCCATATTGCTGAACTCCCTTTCTTCCCCCATGAAAATCCTGCTTATAATCCCAGCACATAATTAAAAGCCCCAAATCACAGATTTTCCTTGGTCTCAGGTCTTTAACACTTACCCCAAGGGGAAGTAGGCAATTACAAAATTGCTCAAGGACAAGTACAGGGGTTGAAGTTAGCAAAAATGGCAGGAGAGAGGACCAATAAGGAGACCAAATGCCTAGTGGAGTGAGCAAGGAATGTGAGGAACTTGACTGTCTGTTCTTAGGGCAGGGTACTGATCATAATGCTTTTTATCAGATTAATTTTGTTCTAAGTTTTACCAAGTATAATCATAAACCCTCTACAGGAGCTATATGTATATGAGCCACATGTGATAATTGGTTTCATTACTTTGTACTCACCATCCATATTCTTGAGTATGCATAATATTTGCAAATGGAAAATAAAGAGTAAACATTTGCAGAAAACCAAAGACAAGCATGATCTTTCTTGGATGTGGTGAATTCATGAAGTTCTAGGGATTTTTAAACCCTTCCTTAATTAATAAGTAGACTGCCAAGTATTTAGCAGGTTTCTGAGTGAATGACTTGTTTTGTTATTTAAGGTAGATCATTTTGACTACTTCATTCTTTAGATTGTTTGAAGATAGTATTAACAAATAGGATAATATGAATGGAAAAGTAATGGTGGAAAAATGAAACGAGAGATACTAATAGATACCCACAGTGAGGTTGGAGAGAATTGAAATAATCAACATAAAAGTTCTAAAATTTTCATTATGTTTTGTTGATGTCCCATAGAGATCTATATTAAAAGACTTTTTAATGAACTGGTTTTGGGTCCACTCTAGCAGCTTTTGATGCCTAATAGATTTTGACTCTTTGGCCTCTCAGTAAAAGAGAAGAGAATTCTTAGAAGAAGAGCTGCCCTCGTGAGGGTCATGCAGACCATTTAGTCTTCACAGACCTTTCTTTGGATTCTAGTAATGTCAAAGGGACATCTTGTGATTGCTACTTGATTATTTAAAATCTACCTGGTAGACCTAAAAAGATTTTTTTCTATCAACAGTAAAATGTGACCACCCTAATCAAATTCCTTAAAAATATGCCAGGCCAGAGTTTTTGCATACCTCACAATTTATCATCCCATGCCGCCTCTACTAGGAAAAACAAGAAGTTTATTTTTAAAACTTCTGATTATAAAGGATTATATAACTTTTATATTTGTTTTAAATATTTAGATTTTACTCTATAAGGATAGAACCCAGAACAATGGCCTAAAATCCATAATTATATAAAATAGACACATTAAGGACTGATCTCATTTGCATTACTTATTGTGGCCCAAGTTTTATTTCTAATATTTTTTCCTATTTAGATGTGCTCAAAATATTAGAGCTCATTCTATAGCATGTTGCTATAAATTCCACATGTTGTTGTTCCCACTGGTGGTAGTAGGTGGCTGTGTGTTGCTATTTTCAGTCACTTCATAGTTATGTATAAGCTGTATTATTAATGTAAGGAGGATATGGGGTCAAAGACACACATTCAATGTTGTATTTGGATCTTGAAGGCTTCATAGGATTTGAAATGTGAAATTTAATCTTTTGTATTCTACAAAGAGAAACAATATTGTTTCTAGTAAAAATACAGCCTGAATAAAATTTGAAACCTCACCTTCCTACTATAAAGTTTCCTCCCTCCATTAAAATGTGGTTTCTTATCAAAAGAAATAAACTTTGAGAAGTTAATTTGGTTCTAGAGAAATCCTGTGGTTTCCTAAATTGTATACACGTTGAATAAGGGCAATTGTTGAAAGGTATTAGATCCAAAATAATAAAAAAAAAAAAAACAGAAGAGAATTTATTATTTCTGATATTCTCTTTACTTTTCCTTAAAGAGTTAGAGGACGGGACAGTATGTCTGCATCACATATAAAACCAAATAGGTGAATTAGTTGAACATACTTACTACTCTAAACTGTCCCAAAGTCCAGGTTTCTCCAGAAGAAAGCCAAAGTGAATGTGGATCCCAGAGAATATGCCAGGGTTCTAGACACTTTTCAAGTAAAATACTCTGGAGATCTTCTTCTCATGGCTTTGGCCACATGACTCTCAGAAACAAACAAAAAATGAGATACTACCTCTTCTCTCGCTTTCTCAGTGGATGAATAAAGCTTCAATTATTTCTTACTTCTAGCTCTGTGCATAGCACCAGAATTGTAATTAATTGTTGCTTCCCTTAGCAGTCTGCCTCTCACTCCTAGGCTTAGTACCTGACCCTAAATAAGTGTTTGAGATATAAGCAGTTAACGTATCAAATAAATGGATTTTCCTGTGAAAAGGAAATGTATCTTTATAAATGAGTTTGGATTTTCCTCTCCCCTGTCACTCACTGGTTAGAAGTATATTTAGTTTATTTTAAGAAACCTTACAGTTGTATGCCAGTAACAAAAAGTTCTCACTTTAGACTTGAGAAATGCTTCTGTGTTTCAAATTTTAAAGAAAAATTAGAGTCAAGTCTCCATTAACCTGGGAGTAAGGAGTTAGTGCAGTGATTCTCAGGCTTCTCAATCTCAAAGCCTTCCTTTATATAACACATTTTGAGATGTCCCTTTACTACTCCAAAATGAAATTAGCAGGTAATGTAATCTAATTATGCAAATAATTATAATATAAAAATAAATACAAATGTAAAAGGTTAAAGTGGAAGGTAAATTGTACAAATTTCCAAAACATTTTCTAGGGAATGGAACTCAACAGGGTGACAACTACTTAGCATTTTGTCTTCTCTGGTGTTGGGTGGAGCAGTGAATTTAAAAGTAAGCTCCTTGTGACTTGGAGCAAGCTACCCATCTTTTTTGAATCTTGACATCTTCATATTTAAATGAGAATACTATTTCACAGAAATACTATTTGTTATTACATAACATATTACATATGAAATACCTAGTATAATATCTAGCCCACAGTTGGATCTCAATGCACATTTAGTCTCATCATCTTTTTTCCTCAGAGAAGTCAAAGTTACTGTGAGTCCTAAGCTTATTTGTCTCCTGCAAGGTTTACCCAGTTAGGTGTAGTGCCTTTCTACTGTGGGAAATGGGAAGTGGGAATAATTCAAAGATTGATCTGTTAATGAAACATTGACATTTACTGCTTTCCCAGTCCCCCTTTCCAAGTCAGTGAAATAAATGTGGGTTAAATTTCCCATTCTTTTCCTCAGTTGAGTCTTTTCATGATATTGGCCTTATGCAGTTCCAACTACATGTTGTAGGAGGTGAAGGCATTTTGCAATCTATTGTTAGGTGTGTTGAGGACTGGGTTGTGATTCAGAAAGCAAGCCCTAACCTCTCTTTTTCCAGGACAAATGTTTATGAGGGTTAGGCATTTGTAGAGGCAGTTGGAGCTGTTAGATGACAGAAGTGGTAAATTGTTCCTTAGTTCTGTGCTATTTATGCTATTAGCATTCTATGCTAACTATGAAGCAGAAACCAAGGGCATTTTCTTTTTAATCTCTAAAAAGAATTTGCTACTTCTTTCTTAAACTGGTGGCCTCCAAATAAAATCCTCTGGAATATTTTGGAGGAGAAAAATACAGCTCTCTTAAAAAAACAACTCAGCCTATACTCCAAACCTGCTGTTTGGAAAAATATTTCTTTCCGTGCATTGAGAGGAAATTTTAAAGGTATATACTTTTTCTGTTTATTTAGAAATCCTTGAAAACAATGATGTTTTAACTACCATGTTCTTACATTTTAGAAAGCATAGCAGAATTTCCTTTAAAAATTATCTAGAGCAGCAAAATGTTATCTCCTATTTTATACCCTTATAAACAACCCTGGATGAAAATCGCTTGCGGAAGTGCAGGCCTCTCTGGTTACTGCCTCTTCTAGGTTTCCCTTCTCAGCTTGATTCTCCTTTTTGATAAGAGATCAGGTAACCATGACAACACCGCACAGTGGAAGTCCTTTCAGTTTTGCACTTTACATAATCCTGAAAATAAAACTGCTGTTTGACATTTGCTTCCTTTTCTTACAAACTTTTTTCCTTTAATCTTACACAGAAGTTCCTGAAAGAGACCTGCTACTTCAGAGGATTTACTGTCCCCCGATATGACTTCCTATTAGCAGCGGGGTTAACTTTGCATTCTCTGAGGCTCAGATTCCCGCCATAGATTCTCCCCAAACACACTTCAAACTAAATTATAGCTCTATTATCCAGTTATTAAAGACTAGAAAGATCGTGATGGTTCACCGGGATCTTTTCTGATTTAAGACACACAATCCAAGTCCTTGTCACCCAAAATGGCAGCTCTTGTTTTTAGACGAGCCTGTAAGACTCAGCCTCATAAGAACTAGTTTCACAGGAAGAATTCTGGCAGGAAACTCTCTAAAGTTCATGGTCAGTATGAAACACCTATTTTTACAGTGAAATTTTGACAGTGTGATAAGATAGTTTAACCTAATATTTCTTGAAAAATTAATACACTAATATAATTTAATACATAAATCTTAGCAATCTGCCTTTGAAATGAGAATGTGTATTGTACTCACCTAGAAATGTTAGGATTTTGAGACATACGAAATGCTAGCTTCTTTTTCTTTGTCCTATCAATGAAAAGAAAGATTTAATTCTCTGCTATAAATTTTAGAGACTTCCACAGTAATGAGGGCTTCTCTCAAAACAAAGGAAATGACTCGGTTTCCTACATTAATGGCTTCGTGAACATTCAGACAAGTCGAATGCCTAGTAGTTCTTGGTTGGATAGGAAGAAAGTTACCATTAAGGTCAGAATCAGGCCTTGTTTTGAAAGCAGATCTAGTTCTTATCTTTACCCACTGGTTCAGATTGTGTTCAGATAAACAGATATTGATTTGATTTATCTCCTAATGGCCGTGTTCTGCTCTCTCTCAGGAACTCTAATATTTAAGACACATGGAGTTTTCCCCTTCATGTCTGCTTATTAAGTGTCATTGAATTTAATGAGTCTCTTCAACAGCACCCAAGTCTCCAGTCTTTATTCAGACAATCTCCTGGGAGTTAGAATTCAGAGAAACAACTGCAGAAAGAAGCCTAGTAATTTGTCGGATAACCTTATATTTCCTTTTAAGGACATATTTGTCCTCCCTGAAACATATGACAGTCCATGCATAATCACATAAAGTATAATCATATTGCTGTTATTCAAAATGATGGGATATTCAGATGACCTTTATTCAAATAAGCTCATGGCCTTTGTGTATACTGCAGAGGTTGTGCCCTAAAGATGGTCAGCCGGGAATGAATCCAGCCTTTCTGTGTCAGCTCAGTGGAAGGTGCCTTCTTCTGATTCCCACAAAGACCCTGACCTATGGTGGCCGTGGGTAAACTGGTTTCAGTACATCACTATACTTAATGCTTAACCACTTGGATGAACAGTGTCTCAGCAGCAGGTTGCTATAATGAACAACATCAGGAAAAGAATAAGAAGATATAAGGAAGAGGTAAAAGGAAAAATAAATGCACAGCCCAGCATCTCATGCTATTAGATAACTGTTATTAGGCTGACTTTCAATCTTAGATTTGGTGTGACCTAGAGAGCAAGTTACTTACCTCTCTGTGTTTTTGTATCCTGATCTTAAAATGAGATAATCCTATCGTGTAGAACTATTGTAAAGATTCATTGAGATAATGAACTTAAAGCTTTGAGTGCAGTGTCAGGAAATGGTAAATGCTCAATAAATATTAGCTCTAATTTTTATGATTAACACTCTCCTCTCCCAACCCCTGCTTGTGACCCTTAGTGTTTACTTCACCTGCCACTCTGTAGAAGCTGATAATGAGTCTGTGACACTACATGGGGGAAAAGGAGAAGAAGAAGACAGGAAACTAGAATGAGGGTAATGAATAAACTACATTGGGATCAGACTTGAAGCATTAAGCATTACAAGGAGATTTAACCAAGAAGATTATTTTTAACTCAAACTGGATTGATTTAGGTTTTTATTTCATTTATTTTTGCACATAATATCTTGTGATTCTAAAAACAGATTGCTCTGAAGGTGGTTATGAGCTTGCTTCTGATAATTACTACTTGGAAACTCAAAAAGGAAAGGGCAGGTTGTATTTACTTCTCTGTCTCTGACTACCAAAAGTGCCACTCACATCAAAGGAGGAGCAAGTCATTTGTTCCTTGCTGTCCAGTGTGGTCATCTGACCCTTGTATCCACTATAGGCACCAACCTTTAAATACTCAAGGGGGCAGGGCATACATATTTTTCTTTTTAAAAAACCTAACTGGAAACCAGTTGGCTTTACCAATAGTCAGTTAACCTTAAGAGTTTCACATGAATACTCTCTATGCTGTATTTACAATGCATTTAAGCTTTCTAGTAACAGCGGGAAATTCAAGGGTCATAAAATATGATTACTTGCTTTAAACAAAATGCCACAATGACATCTTCAAAGACTCTGAGAGTCATTTGAAGCAAATGTGTCTAATTTGGCCATTCTTTGAACTTCCCAAATGGGAATACTGCATAGAAATCCCTAATTTTAAGCCAATTTATTGCTGTTTTGTTGTGTTTCTTTTCCTTTATTTTTTCTTCACACCTGCAAGAACGGTAGAAAGAGCACTGGCCTGGGAGTTGGACTTGAGCTGTAGAGTCAGGTGTTCTTCTAACTGTGATCTTGGGCAATCTCTCCCAGCTTCAATTTTGTCACATGTAAAGTGGGAAGTTAAACAGTTATCTTTAACAGAGCTGGCTTCAGAATTTGTGAGGCCCAGTGTGAAATGAAAACCTGGATCCCCTTGTTCAAAAAGCAGGAAAAATTAAAAGTACTATAATATAACACATTTTCCTTTCTTTCACGGTCTCTCAACACCATTAAAAAAAATTAGAAGGTTTTATTTGCTCTCTAATGTCATTCCAAGTAAAAAAAATATCAAAATTCAAATTATTAATATGAATTTTACCATCGATTTGTATATTTACAAATGTCAGCTTTAAATGTAATGTAAGAGCATGAAACTCATGAGGAACTGCTGATAAACAGCTAGTATTTAGTAACTCTTACATGCTTATGTAGTTAATTCTTAGAATAGTGGAGCACTGCACACAACTAATTCAACTATTCAATATCCCATTGGCCTTCACTTATAGAACACAGTTTCAAAGATAAAATCATTAAGAATTTCAAGGTAAATGGTAACCACATGTCATAAAACCCTCCTGAGTTCAGGGTTGTGTGACTGCACAGGTAGGTGTCCTAGGTCCATGAGCTTACCTTGATCTTTAAATCTCTAGATCCAATATAATTATCTAGTTGTATCATGAACTTACTCATTCTTAAACATGTTTAATCTTTATAGATGACTTTGTAGAGTGACTCCAACTAAAAGAATTATTGATCTGATCATGACATGTAAAAAAAGGAGCCTTAAACATAAAATTCACTCACTGCAAATGAACAGTTTGATTATTTTAAGTAAACATATACAGTTGTGCACTCATCACCACGATCCAGTTTTAGAACTTCCATAACCCCCCAAAGTTACTTTATGCCAACTTGCAGTTCATTCCCATTCCTACCCCAGCCCAGGCAGCATGCTGATCATGACATATTTACCCTTTGGACAAAGTTCCCTGTGGTAGTTCTGTTTCTATTGGGCAACTAGCAATTCAGACACAAGGGCAAAATTTTAGGAACTTTGGCTCCGGTAAGGATTCCCTAACACAGGAACTGATTGGGTGGATTTAAAAGTGTGCCTCCTTCAGACAGAGGCAGCCCCATGGCTTGATAAGCAAAGCTTGGGCTGCATTTCCAACTTCACTTTTCCCACCATCCCCCAACCCCCACAGGCTGGGGCTCTTTTCCCAGACATAATCTGTTGAACTTCATCTAGTGATCTTGGGAAAGGTACTAGTAACAAGAATGGAGACAGATAGCTTAGATCCACCCATTCTATATGAACTAGGGCAATGTATTAACTTCTCTGAGCCTCTGTTTCCACATCTATACAGTGAGGATGGTAGAATTTACCTTACAGAGTGGTCATGGGAACAATGTGTGACATGAGAAATAATGTATTTAAAGGCTCCAAAACTGACTTGGTGTTCCAAAATGTTAGTAATTGTTTTTATTGACTGAAAAATGTCACAAATATTATTGTGTTCAAGGGTGTCTTGCTCTCTCTTTAACTTTTAAATTACCAAATATTTTCAATTGAGTTCATTGATATACTACACTCCAACTATATTTTCAGTTTTAGAACAAAAATCAACAGGTACACAGAATTTCATTTTAAAAATTCACTCTATGGACAACTTTACTGGGACATGAGTTCCTTCCTTCCTTCCTTCCTTCCTTCCTTCCTTCCTTCCTTCCTTCCTTCCTTCCTTCCTTCCTTCCTTTCCTTCTTTTTTTACCTTCATATAACCAAAAAGCTTTTAAAATGTAGGTGGGGCTCTGCCAATAACTAGTTTTTTCATTTTAGCTAAGTCATCTGGGTATCAATTTCCTCATTTATAGAGTATAGACAGCAGAAAGTATAGACGGCAGGGAGTCTCAGAGTTTTTTCTGGTTCTAAAATGCAGTTATCAATGGTTACCTCAGTGGAAAGAAGAAACATACTCATACAAAGAAAAGCCATTGTCTATTTAAATAAAATTAATTTTCATCATTTCTTTGTATCCTTTCTTTCTTTGTAATAAGATTGGTAGGTACTGTAACTGACCAAATCCTAGCAGTGACCTCATAGCAGGAGGAAGCATTCACATTTGAGTCCTCTCCTCTCTGAGTCTTTGAAAATTGATGGGAGGCAACCCATTGGCTCAAAATGGCTCCTGGGTATTTTCATGGAGTAGGACAGCTTTGCTGTGAAAAAGAGAGAGGAGATGAGGAATGGACAGGGCAGTCTACATTGGGCAGATGATTCTCCCACATGCATCCTGATAGATGGAAGTGCCGTAATCATTCTTTATCCTTAACTCTGAGTTATAGTGGTATTCAATTAAATTTAGAGCCTTTTCTGGTTAAAAAAAATAATTAATGAAATCTTTGTTCTTTTTTATAAATGACACATCTGTATTTTTTTCTATAATGAGAAGTGATTTAAAAAGAAAGATGACTTTCTATAAAAGCGAAAGGGACATTTATAAGGGTTTGAGCCCAATTCTTTTTTTAAAAAAGTTTTTCTTATGGACTACACAAAAGCAGAGAGGACAAAATAATAAGTTTTTTTATGTACCCATCAACCATATTTAACAATTATGTACCCATCAACCATATTTAACAATTATCACCTGACCAATCTTGTTTCTTCTGTAGTGCCCCACTATTCACCACCACTCCATAGATTATTTTACAATAAATTCCAGACAGCTTATAATTTCATCTGTAACACCTTAGTACATATCTTTAAGACCTTTTAAGAAAAACATAACCAAAATATAATTATCATACCTAAAAAATAACAATAATTCCTAATATCAGCAAGTAGTTGGTAGTCAAATTTTTCTAATTACCTATTTTTTCCCACAGTTGGTTTAGGATCCAAATAAAATGCATATATTGCAATTTGCATATTTGTCTCATAATCTCTAATCCAGTGGTTCTCAAAGTGTTGTCCCCTGTCCACAAGCTTCATCATCATCTAGGATCTTTGTAGAAATGCAATATCTCTGGCAATAGCCAAGGCCTACTGAACCATAAACTCTAAAGTTGAGACTCCACAAGATACCCTCCAGGTATTTCTGATATACACTAAAATTTGAGAAATGCTGCTCTAATTTTTAGGTTTTTTTCTCTCTATTCTTCTTCCTTTTGCCTCATATATCTGTTGAAGGAAATTATCTATATCCTATACAGTTTCCCATAGGTTGAATCTTGCTGATTGCATTCCTGTAGTAATTTAACAATTCCTTCATAAACAAAATGAGTAATACACATATTTACTTCATGTGGATCAATTTATATAGATATTAAAAAGTCAGTATGATGAGCTACTATCAATTGACAATATTGGTTACTGTTTATTATGTTAGTTCAAAAGTATGACTAAAAGAAATTAATGTATGTTTTGGAACTATTTGAATTTCGTTTTTGTTATTAGAAATATTTCTTTTTTTGGACTTGATATTATACTTACTAAACCAAATTATAGGCTTATCAACACATTATTTAAAAGCTAACACATCTGGTGTCACAATGGTAAACCAGATCTTTGGGTGCCCCTTCACCCCCAGTTTATACCATCTTTGTGATAGAAAACTCTGATTGCTGATTTTAAGCTACCAATGTGATGTCCCTGAATGAGGACTTGGGAAGACACAAGTATAACTGACAATCAAGAGCCAAGAGGAGCCACTGGCATAGCCCATTTAGAATATGGTCTTAATGGCCATAATAACTTGGGTAGTTTAGGCAAAACCCATTATTTTCCTTTGGCTTTGTGAATCTGAACTAAGGTGCATGCAATGGTTAATTTTATGTGTCAACTTGTCTGGGTCATAGTGTCCAGATATTTGGTCAAACATTAGTCAAGATGTTTCTGTGAAGGTGTTTTTTGGATGAGATTAACATTTAAATTGGTGGACATTGAGAAAAGCAGATTTCCCTCCCCAATCAATTGAAGGCCTCAATAGAATGAATAATAATGTTCCACAAGGAAAAGGAAATTCTGCCTGCAATCTGTTTTTGGACTCAAACTGCAGTATCAGCTCTTCCCTTGGTCTCCAGCATGCCCACCTGTCCTGCAAATTTTGGTTTTACTGTCTCCACAATCATGTGAGCCAGTTCCTTAAAATCAATCAATCAATCAATCAGTCAGTCAGTCTCACACAAACACATACATACATGCACATGCACAGGCGTGCGCGTGCACACAACACACATACATACACACACAGACTCTGTTGGTTCTGTTTATGTTCCATAAAATTAGTTTTCCATAAAACTTTAAAAGTTTTTATTTAAAAAAAAACATTAGTCATAACCTTAATTTTTCAATATTCTAGTAGCTGGGATCTGCATTTAGACAAACACTCACTTAATGGCTCTTCTCTTCCAAGTATCTTCCTACTGCTTTTCTACAGTACTTGAAATTCCTACTTCACTCCATAAAATAAGGTCTTGATGGCTCCTGTTAAAATAGAGAGCAGGGTAACAACTTGACCAGTATTAGCTGTTAACATCTTAATGGTCTACGTACGTGCAGGTTTTCTGACCATTCATCACTAAGAAATCTGTGCAGACAAGTTCTAGATATGTTATCGGGCTCTCTGGGCAGCAAGGGGTCTTCATGAGGCTCTATCTAGGTCACAAGTAGGCCTCCATTGACTATTTTATGTCCTTAAGTTTATCACTATTACCTCTAGAAAGGACTTGAGATGGCTTATAAATAAATATGTAGTATAGGAAGGTCAAATGGGTAAAAAAAAATTAGAAAAGGGAGAATGACAGAGAATAAAATGGAGCCAAGAGCAAAGCAAATATGTAAATTACACATCTTGAAAATCTATGTACTTATAGGGGTGAGCCATGCAATTGAGTTATAAATTTCTGGAAGAATATATGAAGAAGTGTAAAATAAGTCACATAATATAGAAGATTAAGAAACCAATCCATTACCTAGATAAGTCCAAGTACTTCTATCATTGAGACCAGAATAAGATCTCTTTAGTAGGTCTTCTGGGAGAGAACAGTGGATAACATAAACAACACTGTCTTTGCAATACTTTGGAGCTGAAGGAATTGACAAGCTTCAAAGGACCCTTTTTAATATTACTCTTTATTTAGCCAAGAGCATTGCATCAAATTGCAATTCAGTAGAAGCACTTCTGTAGGAAACCACAAAAATGCATCCCAGTTGTAAAGTTGTTGGTAAGCTGATTTCATCTAAAGATAAATTATAAATTATCTAGTTGTTCTCAAGTGCCAGTATGGCAGTCAGTGATGATATTTCCATGGATTCATAATGAAAATTTAAAAACAGTGCTGTGACTAGTAAATTTTTCTTAACACAGAATTTCTATAAAACTGCAACTTAAGACTATTGTTTCTTGCACCCTCACTTTGTAAAATAAGTTAGTAACCTATTGGTAACCATCATAAAATTGTTAAAGAACTTGTCTGTGAAATATAAAAGTCTGGGTAACCACTGATCTAGAAGAATGGAAAGAGACACAGTCCTCCATAAGTATTATTTTTCCCAGTAAGGCTTTTGATATCCTTATAACCTGAAGCAATTATGCTAAAAATTATGCCTCTGACAAACATCTGGAATGCAGTTTTCCAATATTAAAAATTTAATACAAAACTATATGTTTTAAAAATCAGTCAGTCCTGGAGTAGAATTGATATACTGTTATAAAAATTTAGAAACCGGGGAAGAACAGTGCCTAAATAGAAGCCGTGCCTACAGTTTTTATCAGCTGAGCCAAGGGATGCAGAGCCAAGAGTGTTCTCAGGGAGTTATTTTGGATTTTCACTAACTCACAGACAAATGGATGAGAGAGATTCCCAAGTTTTACACCACTGAGTACTGCCACAATAATTCTCAGCTGGGAACATTTTAAAGAAATGAACCAAGTGTTCATGTGGATCATTAAACAATAACAACAATGAAAAACTTCAAACAAAACTGTATGGTAATAATACCTATGCAATCCTTAGCTTTGAGTAATTGACTTCTCTTGAATTTCTTGAAAGATTAACAACTGCATATTGATAATGTATGACATCATCTGGTGGATGTGGTTAGTAGCCATATATAAATAGTTAATATTTATTAGGCACTGTTTTAAGCATTTTACATGTAAATACAACCTTATGAGATAAGAATTATTATATACTCATTTTACAGATGAACAAACTGAGGCCACTCAATTTCTAAGAGGTGGGACCAAGCTTCAAACTGTGGCAGAGCGACCCCAGAGACCATACTTACAATAAGGTATTTTACTGACTCCTTACCTAGCTAGAAGCCTGAAAAAAAAGTTGGGAAATAGATGCAAGAAATAGAGCTCTTTGTCTTGGAATAGTTAATTTGTGACCATTCTTTCTGGCAGTAGCCAGATCACGAGGACAATTTTCTTGGAAGGCCACTTCTGGTCTATAATAATAATAAAATCATATCATTTTCAGATAAGAGGGTACTCATTGTTCTGTTCTCTATAGAGTCCTTGGCCTCCAACTCATGCAAAACGGCATCAACTTGTTTCAGTACGAGTTAAAAACAAGGGAGATGGAGAGTGGAGTGTGATTCTGATACTCAGAACATACCCTCATTCTATACACAAAATTTTATTGGATTGGCCTAGTCACTCCTGAATCTCTGGGTCATAGAAGGTACTGGGGACCAATCTCTTCCTGCACATGAATGTCTAAGGTGTCTCTATTGCATTCTGGTGACTTGACCCACATTGAATTCATTTCACTGAGTCGAAGACCTAAGAAAAATGAAAATAAACTGCAAATGTCTTTTATTAAGCCTACTAAATTTCTTTTAAGATAAGAGCATAAGAATGGTCAACAGCAGGTTGGCTGTGCCTAAAGCTGGCCTTCTAGGTTGGAGGTGGAACCAGCAATCAATTCACTATTAGTTTGTTCCTCAGAGCTTGCGGCCTCTCTGATCTTTCAGCCTGGAAGCCCTGCTATTTCTTACAGTGATCCCACACTCTAATTTGTGCCACTTTTCATGTTAAGTTGTCACCATGGCAACACTCCAAACCCTTTGGGCCTCTGTTATACAGTAATATGGGCTCTCTTCACCAGGTGAGTCAATAGAAGTTCAAAGTATTTGCAAATTAGAAAGTCACAGGTGCCCAGAACTGATAAGGGTCCAGCTTTTGAGACTTTTCTCACCAGTTTCCCTGAGCCCAAATCTCCAACCTTCTGGGCAGATTTTTATCTCTTAGTTTTGGGCAGCTCAGAAAATCTGCTCTCTTTCTACTTCAGAGATTTCTTTTCCAAATCAAACTCTTCTCTGCTTTTCTAGCTTTTTCTTCTTTCTAACTTGTAGTTTGGAGTCTTTGTTTTTCATAGTACAAACCTTTTAAAGTTTCTGAGTTTCTCCTGGGGAAAATACCCTTCTTTATCCAGTGTTATTTGTCTGTCATTGATATATTTACATGCAATAGACTATTTAGAAGTGACCAGTACAAATACTGAAAGCATCTCACCACAGAGAGTGCAGAAAATAGGCAAAGGGGCAGGAAGGACAAATTTGCCAGCACTATTTTCCTACTCCCCAAATTGTTACTTTTGACTTAACAGAGGAACATTAAATATTCATGCATAGCCTCATTCAACAAATATTTATTGGTAAAGAATTGTGCTAAACTCTGTCATGGAGGAGTTTTTAGTCTACTAGGAAAGTGTGGCATCTATTATACAAAATAAATAATTATATTGGTAGGAAGTGATACAGTGATAAAAAATGTACAAATACAGTGCTATGGGAGTTCAGATTACTTTGTTATTAGGAAATCATAAGTGAATCAAAATAAAAGAAAGTAGAAATAATAATTTTAGAGTGGGAGTGAATTTAAAGGTCATCTTGTCCATCTGATTTACTTTATAGGTAAAGCAAACAGACCCAAATATGTTTTTAAAAGTTAACAAAAATAATAATATTGAATGTCAATTGTAATTAAAAAATAAAAATAATTTTTAAAAAGTCAACAAGAGACATATAGATTAATTGTGACAAAATTAGGTATAGGAGACAAGTCTCTGGATTTCTACCTTGCAGCTATTTTCTCTATACCAAATAGCTTTCCTCAATAACCCAGGGATACAGGAACCACAAAGTGAACATAAATTAGTAATAGCCAGCAAAGCTATATTTAAAAAACTAGAATGACCATGTTAATTGGAGAACATCTTAGAAAAAACAGGAAAGAACTCTTTGGTTATATTTGGCATTTATTAATTTCTTGTTATAAGAACTTAGATCCAAAGTAGATCTATGGAAATAAAGGAATAAGAAATAGGACCATCCCCAAGAAAGGGTATGGAAAGCAGAATTATTTAGTATGATAAAAAGAAAGTAATGCGGGGGGAGGAATTCTTTAGCTTTCAGGGATAAGGAGGTCCCCAATCAAGGAAACAGAGAAAAAAATTAGAATAAAATAAAATTTATTATATTCACAGATCCTAGAGACTCATAGGTGTGGCATGGCACACAGGACCACATGGGAAAGATACTAGGGTGGTCGAGAGGTGGAAAACAGAAGGGCGAGAAAGGTTTGTAAGAGAATTTTTATTGACGTTTCCGAGGGAAAGGCAAGACAGGGCAGGGTGAACTGCTTAAGACTGACTACTTTGAATTATTTCTGTGGGTTTGGGGCTATAAAGGTGGTTCCTAGTTGTGTTTACCTGGCCCTAGTGTGATTAAAACAGAGAAATGTTGCCTTCTAGGGTGTACGGATTAGTTAGAGAAGGTAGGGCTCTGGATTGGTTAGTTTTCATATCAAGGGCATGTTCCTGGTTGAGTTTTTTGTGATATCTAAGAATTGACTAGTCTAGGGAGGGGCAATCTCTCCTTCAGCCAGAAATATTTTTTAAAGATGTCAAAACATCATAATACACAGACATTAAAAAAAATTTATAATACAATTGATTTCTTATCTAAAGGGCTTTATTATTTTTATTTTTTACTATATTCATGGGCTTGTCTCTGTAGTATCATACAATGCTTAGGTTGTATAAAATCTAGAAAATTTAGAAGATTTGCTGGTTTTCCTCTCCTTTTGAGTCATTTTAAAAAAAATCAGCTAAGAAACGTAACAGGCAACAAAGAATAAGCCTGCAAAGATATTGACAATAAATTGTTTACTGACCCTCAAACCTCCCTCAGAATTGCTGCATTGATCCTCCTGCCCTGACAGAAAATCAAATCTCTTTTGAGAAATTCCATGCTTCATAAATTGGAGTACTTCAATATCACACTGACAAGAATTCAATATTTTTCTTGGAGGGATTTGGTCAGTCTGAACTGGTGATTCATTAGTAACTGGTAGTAATGCCCAAGTAGTAATGCCCAATTACTAACTAGCGTCTGTCCCAATTATAGTGTGGCAGAGTCTTAATGTCCTTCTAAAACCTCTTCGTCCCTCTAGTCTCTAACTGGGCCTTTATATGCAATTAACTTTGTAGCTAGGTATGGCTGTGTGATTAAATCATCTGCAATGAAATGGGAGCAAATTTATGCAGGTAACTTCAGGCTTTCCTAACTGAAAAGAAATAGCTTTCATGGGACTCCCTTTCATTATGAGGTGGAAAGCAGGCATGCTAGTGAGCCAGCTGTGGCCCCTAGAAGAAGATGAGGCTCTGAGGCATCTCCTGGGACAGTGCCAACCTGCCAACTGGAGGTTCTCACCTTGAGACTTTTACATAAGAAACAAACTCCCATTTTATTTAAACCATTGTATTGTAGGTTTCATTGTATTGTTGCAGAAAAGGGAAAAAATTAGACTGGTGACAAACCAAGCAGCACTCAGAGAGTTGGAAAACTCAGGTTTATTATGCCAGTAGTATGGCTCAGGGTGACCTTTAGCTGATTGTACATTGGTGGGCTTTGGGGCCTAAGAGATAGTATAGGTTTAGGTGTGGTTGAATTATGCAACCACTGGACAATTTCTCCAACTTCTGGGCCCTCTACATGGTTATAGACCTTTTCTTCATCTGAGGTCCATCACCAACATGCCCAAGTTTCCCCTAATTTTTCAGGCTCTTGGCAGGATTGGCCACTTTCAGATTTAACTTTTATGGACCCCATCCAATATTTGAATCCCCAATGAGTGCAGAATGTAGTATTTAGGGCAGTGTGATTCTTTTCATGTACGAAGAGGTTAAAGTTCTGTGTCACATCCGGTAGTCCTAATGCTGGCGTGCTGGTTAAGAGTCTCTTTATTTCTTTGAAAGCTTTTTCTTATTTGGAGCCCCATTCCAGGGCGTCTTTACCAGACCCAGCTATGGCCTCGTACAGTGGCTTGGCAATCTCAGAGAAACCTGGTATCCAGATCTAACAGAATCTGGCAGCCCCTAAGAATTCATGGACCCCTTGCTTGGTGTTTGGCCAAGGTATTGAGCAAACGGCCAGTTTCCTTTCATGTCCCATTGCTTGATATCCTTTTGAGATGATGCATCCAAGGTATCTGACCTCCTGTTTGCAGATTTGGGCCTTCTTCCATGACATCTTGTATTTCATGGTAAAGAGTAGGGCCCATAAGGCTCTAGTACCTTTCCAATAAATAGTCTTCTTGAGTGGGGCTAGCCAGCAACAGGTCATCTACGTACTAGAGTGCAATTCAAAGTCTCTTTAGGGAAGGCAGCCAGATCTGCAGCCAGCGCTTTGCCAAACAGGGTAGGTGAGTTCTTGAAGCCCTGTGGCAGTTGAGTTCAGGTCAGTTGCATTTTTCTCCCAGTGTGTGGGTCTTCCCACTCAAAGGTAAACAAAGGCTGGCTGGCTGGTGATAACCGGAGACTGAAACAGTCATCTTTAAGGTCGAGGCATGTGAACCAGCTTGCTTGAGCAGGTAAGAGACCCAGGAGGGTGTACGGGTTCGGGACTACCAGATGGATGGTGACCACTGCATTGTTGATGGCGTGGAGGTCCTGGATGGGGTAGTAGTCATTCCCTCTGGGTTTGTTGACTGGCAAGAGTAGAGTATTCCAATGGGACTGACACTCAGCTAGAATTACGGTATTGTGTAAATGCTGGATGTGGTCCTGAATTCCTAGGCATGCTTCCCGCGGTAATGGATATTGCCTTTGTGTGACAGGGGAGGTTCCTGGTCTCAGGTCCACCACAATGGGTGTGTGATTTTTGGCTAGACCTGGGGCCCCATTTTCTGCCCCCACTGCAGGGAACTCTTCTAGCAGACTGATTGGATTTATTTGTTTTTCTCCCAGATAATAAAGACACCATTCATCCTCCCTGGGCACAGTCACAGCCATTATTAGAGCAGGCTGGCTCCTCAGTGTGAGACTGGTGGGCTTCCCTAGGGTAAAGATAATTTGTGCTCCAAGCTTTGTTACTAAGTCTCTACCTAAAAGGAGGATGGGGGTACTTTGGTAGGTACCAGAACTCATGAGTCACTGGGTGGGCCCCTAACTGACATGAGCGAGCTTTACAGAATGAGCAGGCGACTCGGTCCCCTGTGGTCCCACCGATAGTTGCTATTCGATCCATGAGGGCAGCCACAGGTGTGGTTACCACAGAGTGTTCAGCCCAAATGTCCACCATAGAACTCATTGATTGGCCCCCTACTTCTATTGTGACCGTAGGCTCCTGGGGGCCTAGGATCAGGGAGCCTGGTCATTCCTAGTCTGATTATTCTTTGGCCCAGTTGATAAGCTCTTGAATGACTGGCTCAGGCTGGTACTTTCCTTTACAAGGTTGATTGAACTTCTTTGACTGGTCAGGCATTTTCCTATGAGAAGGGTACTCATTTCTCCAATGGCCAGTCTCTTTGCAATAGATGCATTGGTTGCAGCGAAGTGGGGGTCTCCTTTGGTTTCTCTCTTCTATGAGGGAGCAGCAGTCTGTTGTACAGGACCCAAGTTCCCTAATGCAGCTGCCAGCAGGGATACTTTCTGTTTCATTTGTCAGCTGCCTGTGGGCCTCCTGGTCACGGTTTATAAACACCTTGTTTGTGACCTCTAGTAACTGAGTAGTGTTCATCCTAGCAAAGCCCTCTAATTTTTGAAGCTTGTGGTGGATGTCAGTGAAGAATTGAGCCACAAATGCTCCATTGACCATACACTGGTTCTCTCGTGCTTCAAGGTCGAAAAGGGTATATGCCTGGAATGCCTCGCACAGTCTCTCATTGCACTCTGTGGGTGACTCATCTGACTTCTGGGTACCTCTGCCATTTTTGACATGTTTATTGGCTTCCTAGCCCCAGCTTTTACCTCTTGCAGTATGGCCTGCTGTACCTGTCGAGTGACTCTCTTCTGTGTGAGAAATTGAAGTCCCAACTGGGCCGAGTGTCTGGCACAGCCCCCGAGGCCTATGCTACAGGGTCTAGTACACCTTCCAGTGCTTGTCCTTGAAACTATCCTTGTGCTTCTGACAGAATTCAATGTCGTTCTTCAGCGTTGAAGAGAGTTAGGAGGAGATGATGGCAGTTATCCCAAGTAGACTGATGAGTTTGGAAATTGGACTTGAGCAGATCAATCATCTCCTGGGGTTTCTCAGAATAGGGCGGGGTGTGCTGCTTCCAGTTAAGGAGGTAGGTA
Organism: Macroglossus sobrinus; assembly: GCA_004027375.1. Lineage (NCBI taxonomy): Eukaryota > Metazoa > Chordata > Mammalia > Chiroptera > Pteropodidae > Macroglossus > Macroglossus sobrinus. Next base: position 95,675 of record PVKZ01003038.1, read on the forward strand.
GGTTGTGCTGAATGACTGATAGTAGAGAACAGGGAAGCCTGGCTAGAGTGTGTCATCCTCTTCATTCTCAAAGGGACCTCACCTCTCAGAGGGGCATCTGAAGGGCCGTAGATTGCTGAGCTTGTTGTGTGGCTGAGCAAAGGCTCTGTGGACTTGGGCTTGGTGGTCACTCAGGCTGCTGACACAGTGAAGGCACTGATGGTGGAGGGCTGTTTGGCAACTGTGGGTAGAGTGGCTGTGCAGGGACTGGTGGAGCTGCTGGGATGTACAGCAGTGGGAAGATAGGTTCTTTCTCAGAGTCCCCTTAGTGGATGATTTTTGCTGGTACTTCCTTGTCCTTTCCCCGAGTCAGTTGGGCCACACATACCTTACTCTGTCCCTGCCTATTCATGTAGAACCTGACCCAAGGGGGCACTATAATAGTGATTTGCAACCATGAGTCTATGTATGGAAACTGCTTTGGATGTCCAGGGGTCCCTGTCACTACCCAGGACACAGTTCTCACAGTGAGGATGTCTAGAGCTCTTTCCGAGGGCCATCCTACCCTGAAGGTTGGCCATTCAAGCTCACAAAGAGTATGAAGTTTTCCTGGGGTCAGCTTTGAGAAAACTTTCTTAAAATTTTTCAACATACATTTAAGACAGTTGGCTTAGAGGAACTTCCCCCCATGCCTCCCATGACAGACAACAATCATGCTACATGGCAGGTTGGGGGATAGGGTAGGGGAAACTTTAGAGGGTACGTCACTCGTTTTGCCCATCTCCAGCTGCACCCCTCGCAGGGATATTTCAAGCATCTCTTAGCATTGGTGGGTTGGTATAAACCAATGACTGAGACACCGGAGTAGACTCCTCACGGAGATCCAGTACCACCACCTTAAGCCATATGAGGTTCTCCATGGAACCTCAGACTGGGGCTCAACTCTCGCTTCATGGTCAGGCCACTTCTCAGTCATTCAGCACTCACTCTCTTTCATGCAACCTCCCACCATTCCTTAACTTATTCTGTGGAGAGTAAGCAGCTGCTCCTCTTAACCTGTGGAGGATGCTTGCTTACTCTCTGGAGGGTGGTTGGGCCTCCCTTTGCCCAGTGTTAACCAAACACATTCCACCCTATGATGGTGACGCAAAGACAAACAAGGGCAGGTGCCCCCTCCAAAGAGAAGACCATCAGATGCTCATCTGGCTGTGTCTTGAAGGAGTTTAGGTGACGCTTAGCCATAGCGAACTCAGCTTTATGACTTATGATCGGATACTAGTTCAATGCCACCCTGGACCATATACCATACACCACAAAACTGTAGAATGAGCCCATAAGAACTCCGTAGCCTTTAGGAAACCTTAAGGGTGCCTAGCTGTGAACCTACAAACTCATATCTCACCGATCTAACTGGCCAAGCCGCTCATTCATTCATTCATTCATTCATACATCAGGTTAAAACATTGTCTCCCCCATTTTGGAAGGCCTTATCCTGACATCTCTCCCACTGGGGAGACCTTGATGTCTCCTCCCCCATTTTGGAGACCCTGGTTTCTTTTCCACTAGGAAGACTCTGACCAGTGTCTTCTAATCGAAGACTAGGAGGTGATCAAGCTCCTCTGGGTGCTGATCCTGGGACTTTATCTTATCCTGTGGCCATTCCTGGTGAGTTGGTCCATCCCTCCTATGAGTCTGGTTGGGGGCTCAGCCATCCCGGGAGTCAGGAAGCTGGACCAAAAGAGAACCTGTAATACTCATCACATGGCTCACCTCTTTGTTTATCTCAGAGCTCCTCCACCCCAGCCCAGATGAGCCAACAGTCCGGTGGGTCAAAAGGCCAGTATGGTTGGAATCTCACTGGGGCCTTCAGAAATGTTGCAGAAAAGATCCAAAATTAGACTGGCAAGAAACCAAGCAGCACTCAGAGAGTTGGAGAACTAAGGTTTATTATGCCAGCAGACCCAGAGGAGCTAGCACTCTGAAGATGTGGGCCCTGGAGCTCAGTTGCAACATTCTTTATAAAGACCCTTTTGGGCATGGGCTGATTGGTTTGTCCTCAGATGGGAGTTGCTATGGTTGCAGGAGGTGCTATGGGTTACTGGCAGTTACAGTGTTATAAACTGAGAGAATTGCTAGGGGATACAAATAGTTACATTTATTGCTTAGACAGATCAAACAAAAGGAAAGGGGAGTCTTTAGTCAATTTCAAGTACAGCCTATGCTGCAAGCATATTTACAGAAGCAAAACAGAGAGCCGATTAGTCTTTTGAAGGAAAATTCCTCTTCACTATGGCTGCTAAGACTTTACACATAGTTTCATTTTACTTTGCATAATACACATAGTTGTAAGATGCCATTTTTTATTTATTTATTTGTTTGTTTGTTTGTTTATTTATTTTAAGGGATTATGGTATTCACAAAACAAAGAACCTCGGAATGTAAAAAACATTAAAGGTCATCTTGTTCACCTTCCCTCCCAGGCAGGAATTCGTTGTACAATATTCCTGCAGGGGGTCACCCAAGCTCTATGCCAACCTTTTTGTGATAGGATTTCTACCACTTCACTAGAAAGGCCAGACACTTTTATACCTTACCCTCCATGACTAATGGTATAGTATGTTACTGTAAAACTAATTGGCCTACGAAGCATTTAACACATCCTTTCCCCAAATGGGTCACATAACACCCATTCTAGAAGATGCTTCTCAAATAGAGCTTTCTCCAGCCAAATAAGTTTTGAAAACGCTTATATTATATGACCCTGAAGATTCATAGTATATCTTAATATTTTAAGGTTTAGAGAAGTGTAAAATAAATAAATTTGCTTAATTTGGTTTAATCCAGAGTTTATTAAACGTATTTGTCCAGGAACCATCTCCAGGAGCTTACTTTTTTCCTGAATAATATCTGTCAATATCATGGAGAACTAGTGTGTTCTGTAAAACACATTTAGGAAATGCAGATTAAACCCATGATCTGCCCTTAATTGGCACCATTTCCTAAAGCTCTGAGTAGGTCAACCATAGATATGTAGACTCTAACCCTACATAAAATAGACAAATGTTGATATTTGTTTATATTGCCTGATTATTGGATATTAGCCAGTCAGTAGTAAACAGGAAATGTTTTTATTTGAGAATATAACAAGTACACCAGAGACAAAGGAAATACCCAAAATAAAATCCTCACCCGACAAACCATAAACATGTAACTAAACTTTTCTTTCCCAGAATCCTCTTACAGCAGAGTTTACTAATAGAGAATCTAGCCTTCGCTAATAAGAAAGCCTGTTTTCCCTTCTGTTTAGTCTCAGCCTGGTTTAGAAGAAAGGGCTCTAGCATCAAACAGAGCTGGAATTGGATCGTGGTTATTATCTATGTGACTTGGGAGAGGTAATTTATTCTAACTGAGCCTCAATTTCCTTTTTTTTTTTTTGTAAAATGAGGGTAACAATGCCTCATTATGTTTACAGGGATTAAGTGAAATAATGCTAGCAAAGCCCCAAGCAAAGCACCTAGCACATAATAGGATTTCAACAAATGATAATCTCAACTTCTCTACTCTCACCTCACCCTTACTTTTTAAAAATATTTATATCAATTTCAGATTGATGTTATCATATATTTCATTACTATGGGATGCAGCCCATATCCCTTAGCCAGATTCAATAAATTTATTTAACATCCATTTAAAATTAATGGGTAAAATCTGTTCATCTTGCTGCCCAGATCATGTCATTCTCTTCTTGCTAGTTGTTTCAGACTATGAATAGTCAAGTCCTCCTCCTCTTTGGTCCAATGAAATTTTTGAGTTCTATCGTTGAGGGTACTCTTGTGCCCCTTACTATAATAATTGATTAATATGTGAAAAATGTCACAAGTGGCCACATTAACATTTTCCAGCTAAATTTTTTTTCTTTTTATGATGACAAAATATTATGACTAATTATTTTTTATTTATTTTTCTACAACTCTGTTTTAACAGATGAGGGCACTAAATGACACTGAAAGACAAAACTATATTTTTAGTAACCAAAGAATTTTTCAGGGTTAGAAATCTGTTTGAAGATTTGTTTATTCAGTTTGTAAAAGGCAAAATTTTCTTTGTGGCTATCAATGAGTAGCTTTTGTGATACAAATCTTCCTATAAAAACGATTATAAAAGCTAAATAGCATTTTAAAAAATCCAACTATTTGAATATATCAGAGAACAACCAAGGCAACCTCAATTTTTAAGAGTCAAGATTCCAGAGATATGCCTTGATATAAAAACTGGTAAGAACAGAACAAGAAAGGAATATTATGGAATTTCACGTTCATGATCATGGTTGAAAAAATCCTACAAAATAGTTACAAACAGAATTTAGTGTTATATGTAAAATGAATAATATATCATGACCCAGTTGAGTTCATCTCAAGAATACACAGTTTTTAACATTAGAAAAATTAATCACTGCAATTTTCTACCTTAATAGAATAAAAGAGAAAAATTATATGGTCATCTCATAGATGCAGTATAATTGTTTGATCAATTCAGCACCGTATGGACTTATAGAAAGCAAAAAATAGAAGAGGACTTCTTTAATCTAAAATTTAAAATATTTCTGCAAAATCCTAAAACAAACATTGTATTTAATGTGAGAATGTTAAAAATTTTCTCCTGAGATAAGTAATAAGACAGAGTTGCTTGAATCCATTTTAATCAACATTGTTTTGGAAGTTCCAGGCAATGAAATAGGCAAAAGATAAAACATCATAAAGATTGAAAGTGAAAATGTAAAACCATCATAATTTCAGACAATATGATTGAGTACATTGAAAACCCATAAACTACTATAATTAAAAAGGTCTCTGGACACAAGACCAATATACAAAACCCCACTGTATATCTATCTATATACTAGAAATAAACAACTAGAAATAAAATTTTATAATGCTGTCATTTATATTAGAATAAAACATTAAATACTTATTAAAATATGTTTAAGTCTTTTACACTAAAAGCCACAGAACATTATAGAGAACATTATTGAAGAAGACAAATAACAGAGGAATAAACCATACTCATGGATCAGAAGACTCAATATTAAAGACTTGTCAATTCTCCCCTAATTGGGCTATAAATTTATTGCAATTTCAACCAAAACTCCACAGGATTTGTATGTGTGTGTGCATGTGTGTGTGTGTGAGTGGATTGACAGGTGGCTTCTAAATTTTACATGGAACAACTAAGGGCCAAGAATAATCAGGACAAGCTTAATGAGCAAAGCTGGAGACTACCCTTCCAGATTTCAAAACTTACACAATGCTGCAGTAACTAAGACAGTGTGATATTGATACAAGGAGTGATAAATAGATGAATGGAAAAAAACAGAATTCAGATAAAGACCAACATATACTATGACATTTGACTTATAAGAAAGATTGCTACTACAAAGCAATGGGAAAGCATAGTCTTTTAATATATAAAACTGAATTGATTGGATATCTATATGAAAAAAATATTGATTTTTACTTTGCATCACCCATTAAAACCAATTCCAAATTGATTGTGGACTTAAATGTGAAGATAACATAGTAACATAACACTGAAATATGTAAAAACATTAAGCATAAAGAAAGAAATTTAAAAATTGCACTTTATTAAATTAATAACTTTTTCACAAAAAGATATAAGAAAGTGAAAAAGCAAGCCTCAGCTAAGGATATTTGTAATACAGATATCTGATCTATCTGGATAGATCAGGTACATATATGTATATATAATAACTCCTATAAATGGGTAAGAAAAGATCTCCCCAAGAATGGGCAAAAATTCTGAGCAGGTATTTCACCAAGGAGGGTATCCAAATGGTCAATAGACGTATGAAAATGTGCTCAACATCATTAATTATGAGCTAAATTCAAATTAAAGTCATGATAAAATGGCACTACATACTCAACAGAATGCCTAAAATTTTAAAAACTATCAGTACTAAGTATTGATAAAGATATGGAGCAATTGAAATCACATATGCTGCTAGTGAAAATATAAATTGGTGTAAATTAGAAAATTTAAGCAGTATCTACTAAAATTGAACATATTCATACTCTAATTCCACTCCTGGAATTAGTAATCCCACTACTGGGTCTCTGTCTAACAGATAAATACATATATCCTTTAAGATCTTTGATACTGGCACAAAAATATTTATTCAAGAATATTTATAATAGTCCTAAGCTGTAAACAACTCCAATGGGCATATTGTACAAGAATTTGGTATATTTATAAAATGGATACTATATAACAATGAAAATAACAATTTGCTGCAACATGGATAAATCCTATAAACATAATGTTAAGCAAAAAAAGAGAGAAATAAAAGCATTAGTGGATAGGAGAATTACTGGTTACTGATTAAATTCTTTAAAATAGTGATTTATTCAGGCTTACTGTTTTTTAATGTAAATTTTTATAATTTATATGGTTCTTAAATATTTTTAACTTTAGTGTCATAAAGTTAACTATAATAATCTCTTAAGGTTTTTAAAGTTGCTATTGTAGCTGCAATTTCCACCTGATTTTTCTCTTCCAAGAGTTTCTCAATACTTTGGGCCACTGATGGTTACCCTCTCCCCCACCATCTTCCAGTGACATAAATTTATTCCACTTTTATCCCTTTAAAAGTTTTTTTTTAAATCATTTCAAGGGACTTGGGGAAAACAAAAAGACAGATGTTTACCTTTTTTATCCAATCCCTCAACTAACATCATTTTTTTTTGTATATCTGCTATTTACATATTTTAAAACAATGTATAAGGCTATAATCAATAGTATTTTAGTACTGTTACTATATCATTATCACCAAAAACTCTCTTTGGAAATAATTACCATTGGTTATTATTTAATTACTAAAGCTCTTGTGAAGGAAACTAGTGGGCAACAGGGAAAGAAAATTTCTGGCAGTATTTTATGAGTATTCAGATACTATTTATCAACTAAATACTTCCACAGGGCATGCTTGTTATTTCATTCAGACACTTATTACTCTCATAGAGAGTAATAAGTCCATGTGTCAGTCTTGTTTTCATTGTAAATGAAGCCAAAGAAAAATAAAGGATTTATAAACTGAGCACTGTGGCAAATGAATGAGGAGTTAGCAGCAGGTACAGGAAAAGATGCAGATGAATCCAGGTGATCTCTTAGACATCCTAAGAACTTCCTTATAAAAGTAAGAGAGCATTCTTTCACAAATAGTTTAAGAGCCCTACTCGTCTCAACAGCAACATCAGATCATATTAACATGCACATATACTTTCAAAAAATAATTTTATGTCTAGTAATCTACATCCAGAAAAACTATCAATCATCCATTAGGATGGAATAAAAATGTTCAGACATGCAAGTTCTCAAAAAAAAAAAAATTACCTCCCATGTACCTTTTCTTAGAAATTGACTAGAGAATGTATTCTGCCAAAATTAAAGATTAAACGAAGAAAGAGGAAGTTGCAGGATCCAGGGAACTGAAAATCCAACACAAGAGAGAGGTAAAGGGCATTCCCAGGAAGAAGGTTGAGACCACTGTACAGTAGGCCTTGAAAATAAGGTCCTGGGAGATACATCTTCAAGAAGATGAAGTTTGTACAATACCTAAATGAGTTCTAAAATATAAGATAGATGCAACTGTAGGGAGTTTGGGTGAAATATATAATTATTCATAGAAAATTAAGCAAGATAAAAACATGATAATCATTAACTTTAAAGAAAACAAAAAGGAAAACTAATCATAATATACTACACAGCTCAACTGTGAATAATATTTAAATAATCAAATCTAAACAAAATTACAACTACACAGTAAGAAGAGTGAAATAAGAAATTTGTGTTTTGTAGTTGCATTGTTACCTAAAACTGAAACAATATAATATTTAGAGACATAAAGATAAATAACCAAAAATATCAGTTTAAAACATTTTTTTAAGTATCTGTCTTTGAGGGATAGAAAAAGGAGAATAGGTAAGAATTATTTTTGATAGAGCTATTTGACTGCAACAATATGCATGTCGAATTATGATACAAATAGAAATTAAAAAATAAAGCTATGAAAAAGTTGATAAGAGACTTGAATTTTATGTGATTTGTAAAAGAAAAGGATAGGATTGGTAACCTTCCATTTCGGGTGATGTCTGGCCCAGCAAGTGTGTTAAGCTACCTAGTTTTAACTTTATAAAACCCCAGAAAATGGAGTCTAGATTTCAGAATTGGAAGCAATAATGGCACCATCTAGTTGGATCTCAGTTTCCAAAGAAGAAACTCAGAGAAGCTGAAAGATTTGTTTATAGGTACCAGGTCACTAGTAACATAATATATGAGAACATACTAGGACATGGACTTGATCCAAATATTCTTTTAATTTTACCACAGTGCCAGTGAGAGAGGGCTTTGTAAAAGAAATAGATAAAACCACATAGATCTACATAAAGCCAATACTTAGAATATTATTTCCTGTGGTTAAGGCAGAAGAGTAGCTTGATTGAACCTTCCCTTTCCACCCATCCACCTTCTGCTTGATAGAGTTGTGTGCCTAACCTTAATTACAGCAAAGGTTAAAGGCAAGAAAGGCATGTTTCTAATACAGAGATGAATTCATCTTCCCAATACAGAGATTACAGTGTCATTTTCACTGTGTATTGCCAAACTTTCCCTGAGGTTGTTAGTAATTTTCCAGACATGCCCACACTGAGTCTGCAGTTCAATTGATGCTGGAGTTATATCAGAGTAACTACATAAAGCTCAAGATGACTGGCAGACAGTGTTACAGGTGACATTCTGCTCAGAGTACACTCTACATGCTGTGAAACTCTTCCCTCCCCCCAGTCAATTTGCTGCTGCTTGCCTGCATGCAAATGAAAGAGGGAAATCTAAGACCAGTTACTAAGGAGACAAAACAGGTGCTTGCATGAGTCATTCTCTCTTTGGAGGGAATGTGGGTAAATTTTCTATTGTGGAAGGTTCAGTGGTGATTAATTCACTTTTGACATTCATTTTCATGCATAAGGGCCAAAGAATTAATTCTAATTAAACCGTACTTATTTCCACAACACTGACTGATGAAGGCAGAAAATGATTCACTGTCGTGAAGTCTGGGGTTACAGGAGAATCCCTGCACCCTTTTTAGGACAGAAAAAGAAGCTTCTGAATGAATAGGTGGCTCTGCCTCTGAGCTGAGGAAAAGCGTGAGTGACAAATCAGTCATTTAGTCCAATAGAAAGAGATGGAAAAGGGACTGGATGTTAAAGTGTTTCTATCTTGTTCTGAATCCTACAGAACAGCCAGTCCCAAAGCAGATGATCCTGATAAGATAAAGAATTTGAAGGGAGAGATAGGGGAGGGGAGAACAGGAAACAAAGGGAACCCAATTTAGTTTTGACTTTCTTTCTGAGAGGCAGCCGCATGATGGAACCATCATGGGTTTGTTGATTGCAGTCCAAGTAATGCCACCTAAGAACTCTTGGTCCTTAATGTTTCTACGCATCAATAGTATGAGGACAATGTCAATCTCACAATGTTGTTGTGGGGACTTACATATAGCAAGCACCTAAGAAATGCTGGGATTCCCTTCTCTTCCCTTAGGAACTATAAACACAAGTTTAGAGAGGCTTATAGGATCCCAGCACTGGAAACTGGCTTTAATGATCTAACATGGCTACTCAGAATGCTTGAAAGAAGTTCAAAGCTCTTCCAGCTTCTGTTCAAATGTCTCTAGTAAGAGAGAATTTCCATTTCTAGAAGGAAGTCCTCTTCCAGTAACTATTTTAGAAAGTCTTTTACCTATTTATCTTAGTTTGAGCCCCCAGAGCCACACAAAAATAAACTAGTCTAATTACTTCCTCAAGAAAAACAATATTTTCTTCTGATGTGATATGTTCCTAACATGATGTACAATTTTCCCCATCATTTTGATTACTGTTTCTCCAAGATTTTGTAGTAGAGACTGTGGTCTAGATTCCAAAATTTGTTCCTCCTTTCCTCTGTTATCATAAAATTACAGCTGGGTAAATGGGTTATCTAGGTAAACTTACCTTTCTAGCCTTCCATGCAGTCAGGTATGGGTACATTGGGTGACAGTGGAATGTAAGCAAAAGTGATGAATGCCAATTCTTCTATCCCTTTAACTGTAACCTGGTCATATTAATGACCCTGTTTCAACTCTGTAGTGGATGGTGATGCCCTGGTGAATGCTGAAGCAATGATGGTGAAAGGAACCTTGTTACCTGAAAGACCACATGGAATAGAGCTACTTGCCATTCTAGACCAATCATCTGAGACTATAACACAAGAGAGTAGCAAGCTTCTTTGTTCTTTAAGTCCCTGTATTAATGTATCTCATCATATCAGCAGCCTAGATTTACCTTAACTAAAACAGATCCTCTTAAGCTGTTCCTGAGAAATGGGTACAAAGATCAGGTTGTATGGTGGTTTTACTAGAGCAAAGTGTTTATTTCTACTTTGCCAGATATTATCAACATTTATAAATGGAATTCAAGGCTAATTATTCTGTGTGGTCACTTCACATTAATTGTAAATAAGCTAAAATTTTAAAACTTTTTTCCTATGTTGTTGCTAAAACACATGTCTTCTAATTTATACTTGTGGAGTTGTTTTTCAATGCCAGTAAAATTCCTTATACTTACCTTTTAATATTAACTTGATAGATATAATCTATCACTTCAATTTGCCAAGATCCTTTTATTTTCTGATTTGTCATCTACTCTCTTGGTTGCTTCTCTTAACTTCTAGTGATCTATATGTTTGAGTATCATGGCAACTATAGCTCTAGTTTAGCTAAATTTCATCTTTTCATACTCATGATAAAAAATAAAATGATACATATGTATATATGTATATTTTATCAGAAATATATATATATTTCTGCTAAAATGAACCTAGAGCCCTAAAAATGCAGCTTAACAGTATGGTATGTTCCCTTGTGGTGCAGGTAATATTTACAGGGTTGCCCCTTAATGCATTTCAATGTATAGTGCAAAATAGAAGGTTTAGCACCAATATTCTGGGAACCGTCCTTAGATTATGCTACTCTATCTAAATGGAAAAATGGCCCAGCTCTCCTGCTTCTTGGTGAATAAATTCCCTTTGTTCCTTCTCATTTGTAGGCATACATCTACAGAAACAAACATATAAAGAAAATGTGTTACTGCTTTATTTATCTGCCATCTGTAAATGGACACACTAATGTAGCAGACTAATAAATATTAGCAGTGCAGCACCTCTCAAGCTAAGAGCCAAGTTTTAGCTGCTAGCAACTATTTAAAGTTAGAGTTAAATTACTGAATACATATAGTTAGACTCTGATTAATATTAGTAGAAATGAGGGGGCTGATAATACTTGCTATATTTAGTTGGAATTAGCACTCCAGATTACCTTACATTTCTGTATGTTTCTCCTGCCAAACATAATTCCAGTGCCTGGACAATGAGGGACAAGAGCAGAGTTTTGAAATGGGACCCATTCAGTGGCCCCTTTTGTGTTCTGTGCTTCTGTCTTATCCCTGCCTTCTCTGCCCTTTGGGTCCCATCATCACCTTGTGAATTCCCAGGCTTATAAGGAAAGTTCTAGATGGATATGCCCAGTACTGCAATTCTATCCCAACTTAAGCTAGTGGCCTTAGGAGGGAAGATGTAATACACACTTTCCAAATGAAAAACATACTAAGCCATCAGAAACACAACAGCCTGTGGTTTGAGTCCTGTTTGAAGTGAATTCAATGTCATCAAATTCTGGGAATGGAATGGACTTCAGAGATACTGGAGGGATTTAGTACATTCCCACAAAGTAAGAACCTTATCAACCATGCCTGAAGCAGCACTAATGTTCCATTGAGCCTGAGCTCTGAACACAATCCATCATCAGTTAGAGTCTTCTGGGTTTCTCTGCCTTACTTGGCCTCAGAGAAAAACAATTTTAAGTGGATTAATGATGAATACTTAGGAAATTCTTTTCATTTTAGCTCCTTTCCCACATTTATTTGCATAATTTCCTTATGTATTTTATTCTGTAGTTTTAATAAAATTGTGTGAAAAATAATATCTACCTGTAGTTTCCATTGAGGGTTTGTCTTTCCTCACTGGCCCAGGTTTTTTTCCACAGTTCCTACACACTTCGCTGTAGACAGGGCAAAACTGCCACAGCCCCTTCTAAGCGTGGAGAAAAACATTTTGTCTTGAAAAGTTTTTCCTCTTGATGATGTACATATCCAAGACATAATCTGGAGCTCTTTTCATGTTCTTTATCTTAGAAATGTCACTGTTACTAGTTTTTAGCTCAGAGCTTATTTTTTTCAGCCATGTCATCTACTACTAAGCCCATCAAAGGCATTCTTTATTTCTGTTAGAGTTTTGTTTTTGTTGTTGTTGTTTGTTTGCTTGTTTTTACCTCTAACATTTCTTTGTGTTTTTATCTCAAGATTTCCATTCCTCTGCTTACATTGTTCATCTGTTCTTACATGCTGTCTACTTTATACACTAGAGCCATTATAAGTTATTTTATAGTTAAAAAAAGCTGAAGGGATTAAGAAGTACAAACTGCCAGTAATAAAAATAGTCATGGGAATGTAAAGTACAGTTAATAATATTATAATAACTATGTATGATTTCAAATGGGTACTAGGCTTATCAGGGTCATCACTTTGTAAGTTATGTAAGATGTCTAACCACTATGTTGTACACCTGAAGCAAACATAATATTTATTGTATTTTTTATAGTTGTTTCAAATTTACAGTCTGATAATTACAATATCCATGCTACATCTGGTTCCCATGCTTGCTCTGTGTGTTCTAACTGATTTTTTGCTTTTTAGTATGCCTTGTAATTTTTTCCTGATAGACAGACATAAAGTAGAAGGTAAACACGACTGCAGTAAATGTACCTTTAGCAATGTGGTTGTAAGATGTGCAGGGAGGGGAATGTTCTATAAATTCATAATTAGATCTCAGTTTGTAGTGAGCCTGTGCTTGTAGACTGTGAGTTTCACAGGTGGTTCTCAGTTTTTCCTACCCGCTTAAGTCACATAAGATGGCCAGAATGGGCTAGAATTGGGTATTTCCCTTTCCCTAGTCATTTAGGCTTTGATAACACTCCAGCAGGATAGACTCTGGGTAACTAGTTCCCCTGAGGGCAGGACTTGTTGAGAAAAACAGAGTGCTCTGGCATATTTCAAAATGGTTCCTTTTCTCCACCCTGCCAGAAGCATAAAGATTTTTTAAATCTGATAATTACTGTGGGAACCTGGTTGAACTCCTGGAAGTAAATCTCATGATATTTGCCTTCTCTCCCTCGACTGGGTCCTTCTAGCATTTTTAACTTTTAGGTTGTGTACACTGAGTCTTCAGCAGCTCACCAATTACAATTTAGCTTTCCCTACCCTGGCGCTGGCTCCACTAGAGGTCTCTGTTCATGAGCCTCTGTTCCAGTAAGCGGTGACTCTCTGTACTTGCTGTCTCTCTCCAATCCTGGGGACAACAGTTTTCCCTGGGTCCTCCCCTCTCTTACAGATTCAAAAAGAGTTGTTGATTTTTCAGTTTGTTCAGCTTTTTACTTGTTAGGACAGAGTGGTGACTTTCAAGCTCCTTTTCTGCAGAACTGGTAACAGGAAGTCCTCTTATTATGAGCTCTTAATTAGTTTTGGAATCCATCTGATTTGTGATTCACAAATCTACAATCTAATCCCTACCTCAACCACTGAGTCCTGTTGACGTTTATCTCCTAAATATCCCTTAACTCTGTTCACTTCATCTCCTTTGTTGTCTCCACGATGGTCCAAGCCACCACCATCTCCTAACTGCTTTCACCATCCCCACTGCAGTCCTTCTATAACTATTCCATACACTGGAGCCAGAGTGGTACATTCAGAACAAAAAACTCTATATTATTAACCCTCTTTCAAAACCCATGTGGTCAAAAGACTCAGTCCTTGCAAACGGAAAGCCCCTAAATAGACATAAACAGAGAATTCCCAGGTTCTGCAATTAAGACACAAAAAATGTTTGTTATACCATACAGTCCAACAAGAATTTCATTCCTCAGAACTGGGACTGTAGGCCTGGGAAATGTGGACTGCTGAGTGAGCAGAAATGCTGCCTTACATGGGTGGGCAAATATATTCTAGAAACCTCAGGGCCTTTCATACTTAAAGAATTAGTCACTCCGATAAGCTGCTGGCCACAGCTGACACCCCAAGACACATGAGAACCAGAGCGGGCACCTGGGAGGTATCTTTTGTCCATGCTGTTCTTATATAGACTTTGAATCTTCAATAAGCTTCTGAAGAGAACTGATTGGTGCCCACAGGTTTCATGTTACCCATCTTCAAGCTCAGCTGTGGTTTTCTCATTCCAGGGTCTAGGAAAGCTTTCAATGACTTCCCATAGTTTTTGTGATAAGATAACTCTTTGAGGTTGCCCTTGGCTCGATTTTTAGGCTCCTGTCCTATTTTGCTTCCCCTCATCTCCTTTTTCTAGACACATCAACTTTCTAATTCTTTGTGTTTGCCACCAATGCTCCCTCCATTCCTAAAGCCATTCTCTTAGCCTGGAATGCTCTTCTCTGTTCTTCTCAGCTAAAACGACTTCGACTTATCTTTCTGATCTCAGCTTAGTATCATTACTTCAAAAAAGACTTTTTGATCTGTCTAGCTAATCAAATCCCATTCATGTTGGTTTTTACAGCATTTTTTGTCTCCTCCAAACACTGGTCACCCTTGCAGTTTACATATCTGTGGAATTATTTGACAATATCTGTTGCTCCATGAGAGCAAGGAAAATATCTTGTTTTGATTGTTTCTCCTGTGCATGGTCCAGTGTCTGCCCAAGGTAGACACTCAGTAGATTTAATGAGTGAATTAGTGAATGCCCTTGTGTGTATTATAAAGAGGAATTGCATATTTAACATTTTTTGGATGGAATTTGGCAGTTCACCAGCAAGTATATTTTGAACTTGTACGAAGCAGAAAGTATTGTTGCTTATTTTTATATTTTTTAATAGCTGCGTGGTATATGGTATGTGAATGCCATGCTGTGATTCTAATGAAGACAAATAAGGTATAACAAAAAAAGCTGATCTTTTTTATCTTCTTTATTAAATATGCTACAATAAGATAAGTAACCAGAGATCAACAAGCAAAGAATGAAGTCACTTCCAAAAGTAACAAGTTAGTGATGTAGCTCAGAATGATCGGAAGAAAACTCTCAACCACTTCCTCTTCTATCAGTGACTTTGTGCTTTTTGTTAAGAATTTCTCTGTTCTAGATAAGTGCAATGTGACCTGGTGACTCACCACAGATAGTTTTGAGTAAGCTTTACATAATACATCCTAGGCAGCCTTCATGAAATGGGATAAGTTTCTGTCTCCAGGAAAGAGGGAGAAAAGCCATTTTATCACAGGGTCCTAGAGAAGGTCAGTGTCTGTAGGCCTGTGACACAAAACAAAAGAAGCAGAGTCCCATTCCTATTCTGTAGACTAATACAGGGTTAGAGAAATGCCACTATTTCACCACTCATCTGTGTGGACTGCATCTCCTTTACCAAATGGTTGCGTAACAGGAAAAGTGATTCAAAAAGAATTGAAGGAGTAGCTTGTTTACTAAATGTTAGCAACATTACTAAATGTTTACTAAATGAGCACCAAGCCACATGTGCAACAACGTGATTTTGTCTGTGCAGGAGGCATGGTGCAAATGAACCTTGGTGATTAGGGCTCCTGGGAAGCAGGTGTGGCTGATACAAAGAGCCTGGAGAAGGCTGAACCTTAAAGTCTTTTCTGATGGGCAGTAGAGAAATAGTTAAGTAAGGACTAACTTTGTAAATATCTGATGATTGTTGAATATTATATTTGTCTCACTGGAGAAATACCATGCATCTTAAGAGCGCGTGCGCGCGCGCGCGCGCGCGTGTGTGTGTGTGTGTGTGTGTGTGTGTGTGTAACATGCTGTTTTGTTGACTGTTAAATCAAAAGCTTAAGAAAAAAAGAAAAAACACTCTTATTTATCCCAGATGTCTACTGGAAACTAAATGTATTAAACTGGGGAAACTATTTAATGCTTGGAAAGGTAATATCTCATTTGGTCTTGCTTTGCAAGGGATGGTAATAGAAAGCATCTTCACACTTCACATTCATTAAATGTTTTGCAGTTTATAAAATTAGTTATAAAATTAGTTTTAAAACTCCCCCAAACACTGATGATTCAGCCCATGATTAATGCCCATGATTAATTAATAGATATAAATTAAAAGGTGAACCAAGGTAAGTGGGGTTTTGTGAGATATAATAGAAATGTGGAGTTGTGAGAATGTTAATATCAAAGGATCAGTCATGGATTTTGAAACACAAGATAATGGGTAGAAAATGTCCATTTTTTGCTTTTGGGTGTCCAACATCAATGTACTTTCACAGCATCCTGATTGCATTAGAGGGAATTGTCCTTCCCCTACATGTGTCATTCTGATGGCATAGAGAGTGCATGCCTTCCTCTAAGGAAACTGAAAAGAATCTGTCCTCCTTTTCTCTGGGGGTTGGCACTTGATGTAGGCTCAGTCAATTGATTGGACTCACGGTCTCAAGAATTGCAATCTTGAGCAATTGCTGGGAAAAAAACCCATGAGAAATGGGCCATCATTATAGGTGGGGGTTAGAATTGTGGAAGAGATTCAATGACTATTGGAGATGTCTCTAAGGCACAGAGAGAGGGTAAAATATGCACAGGCTTCTCCTTCCATCCTGCCCTCCAGTCTTCTACTACCTCCCATTGGCCGGACCCTGCTAGAAACTAAGTGATGGGAGTCTGGAAAATGTAGCTTGCAGGGGAATGCATCTGAGAACAAATAGGCAATGAGTCCACTGAGTGGAGACAGGGGCAGTCTAGCCAGAAAGGGCACTGCAATATTCAAAAGTAAGATCTAAGGAGTCAAACAGCACTACCCAAACCATAGCTGTCTGGAAAAGCTGTCAATTTCCTGAAGTTGCTGTAATAAATTATCACAAATGTTTTGGCTGAAAACAATACAAATTTATTCTCTTGTAGTTTTAGAGGTTAGAAGTCTAAAATCAATTTTACTGGAATAATGTCAGGATGTCATAAGGGCTAGTTTATTCTGAAGCCTTCCTTGCCTTTTTCAGCTTCTAGAAAAGCTTCATACCTTGGCCTTTGGCCTCTTCCTCAAATCACTCCAATCTCTTGCTTTTATTATCATACCTCCTTCTCCGACTCTAACCTTCTAACTCTCTCTTACCGGGACTCTTTGTAATTACATTGAGCACACCTGGATAATCCAGGATAATCTCAGCTTCTAAAGATCTTTAATGTAATCACATCTGTATAATCCTTGCGATATAAACTGACATTCAGTTTCTGGGGACTAGGACATGAATATCTTTGGGGCCATTTTTCAGCCTACCACATGGTGAATGTTTGGAACTGAGTCAAACTGCATGGCATTGCTTGGAACTGGGAATGGACAATTAATTTGCAGTTTGTGGCCTGGGATCCTGCTCATCACAGCAAAAAGGGCATGTTGCACTTGCACACACACTGTACTGCTGTGAGATTGGCATCACAGAATAGATGGTAGTTCAAATAGAACTCTCATGGGGATGTATTATGGAGAAAATATTCCCTTTGGTTTCTCTAGGCTGAGTAACCCAGTTCAGCATCAGTGACAGAATTCATATGCAAGCCCATCCCCTTTGCTGCATTTCCTCATGTTTCTAGATCAACTAGAGTTGTAACCACACAGCATGAAAAAAGGTGTGATAGGAATATAGAATCCAATTGGATTTCATTAAAAAGCCAGAAAGTATTGTGGTCTACAGACATGAATAATAATTTTAAAAAAAGAATTGAAAATTCAATGAAGTACAAGAAAATAGCTGAGCCTGGAAAAAGTGTTGATAATTTGAGATTATCAGATGAAATGATTACATAAAGTGTAACTATAAACCAGGGGCAACTCACCTCATCTGAAGGATATAGGATTGGATGTTCTTGTCATAGATTTATTCATCCCCCCAGCCTGTGTCCTGGCCACAGATCTCTGATTAATAAGCAATCTCAGGCTGTCTGAGAAAATGATCCTATTGTGTTGACTGTCAAGGCAATAACCTCAGCTTACCTAAGATATGAAACTTTAAGGTAAGAAGAATTGAGTATTGAGATGAAAGTAAAACAAACTCATATTATTAATACATGTGTTAGATATAAGAATATTTTACAAATGCTTGATAGTAAAAGTATATGTCATGTATTAGAGAATTAGTATATTAGAGAAACTGACAGCTTAGTCTTATGCATTCAATTTAAGATGTGTAATTGATTTTAGGCTTGTCATTTAAGCAAAAGGCATAAGTAAAATGAACCTAGCCTGTAAACAGTATTATGCTGTTTAAAAGAACTTAAGTTTTTTTTTTTTTTCAGGAAAAAGGTAGAGTGAGAGACGTCCCCAGATCTCTCCCCTTGAAACAACAACAAACTGAACATCTAAAACTCAACAAAAAACACCCAAACAGCATACCAGCACATCTGAGCATGGGATCTGTGCATAAGAGCTACCACAGAACCCCGGGTGTTGGGCAGTGGACTGGGAGAGATAAAGAAGCTGCCTCTTGCAGCTGCTGGAGATCCCTGTAGGAGGAGCGGGAGGGGAGAGATACAGCAGCAAATTCCCTGAATAGCCCTGCCTGGGAAAGTTGTGACTTCCAGGCAGCCAGTGGCAGAACCCAGTCATCAGGGAAGAAAGCAGAAAAGCAGGATGGCAGACAAACAACAGTTGATTTTTACCTGTCGTGGTTGCAAAACTAGGCAGAGCTGCAGCCCCCAACTCTCATCCCAGAGGCCCATCCCCCACACCCTCCAAATCAAATCACAGTGGAGCCCCAAGGGAATCTGAGCAAACGCTACCAAAACTGTTGCTAACACTGACAAGGACTAAAACTGAGGGTAGCAAGCGTGATTAAATGTCTACAAGAAAAGAAGGCATTATTCAATCTTTATATAAAGCAGGAATCCAAGAGGCTTAGATGCCACCTACTGGAACCCAAAAGAAAAGTGCCTTCTTTGCAGCAGGCAAAAAAGAAAACTTTATATAATAAAACCCTTTCTGGAAAAAAAACAGAATACATTTCCATTAATGCACAGGCTGAGAAATAGTCCATTAAACACCATGAACAACCAAAGTGACAACCATCTCAGAAAGAGAAAAATCTCCATAAAATTAGCTTATCGACATAAAAATATGCAACTTAAATGACAGAGATTTCAAGATGATACTTCTGAAAAAACTCACTGAGTTCCGAAATGAGTCATATCAACAATTTCAGGAATTAAAAAAAAAAAAACTGGATAAGCAGAGCAAGGAGATTAAAACTCTCAAGAAGAACAGAATAGATATTCATGAGATAAAAAAAACACTGCAAGAGATGAAAAAATGAAATAGCAAGCTTGAGAAATAGAGTCCACCAAATGGAGGAAAGAATCAGTGACATTGAAGACAGAAATCTAGAAATAAATCAGAAGGAAAAAGAGAGAAACAAAAGAATGAAAAATAATAAAAGAGAAATATAAGAACTAGTGATACCATCAGGAAAGCAAACAAGAATAATGGGAATTCTCAAAGGGGAAAAAAAGGAGCAGGGACTAGAAAGCATTTTCAGACAAATAGTTAGTGAGCAATCCCAAAACTAAGGAATGAGCTAGAGCTTGGAGTTCAAACAGTCAACAGAACATCCAATTATCTCAACCCAAAAAGACCTTCACCAAGACACATTGTATTAAAATGATCAAAATCAACAAAAAAGAAAGAATTCTCAGGGTAGCTGGGGAAAAGAAGATGGTGACCCACAAAAAAAAAAAAACATTAGATTATTGTCAGACTTCTCAGCACAAACTTTACAAGCCAGAAAGGGGTGGAATCAAATATTTAAACTATTAAGTGAAAGAAACTACCAGCCTAAAATTATGTATCCAGCTAAGCTCTCCTTTAGATATGAAGGAGAAATAAAGACCTTTCTAGACATACAAAAATTGAGAGAATTCTCCACTATAAGGCCTGCACTACAGGAAATATTGAAAGGAGTCAGCTCACCCAAAACAAAATGACACACACACAAAAATACATAATTAAGAGTAAGGTGACTGTAAGGCAAATAGAAGCAGAGGAGTGTGAGCCTTACAAAGAACAGGGCATTAGAAGCTTAAATAATAATAAGAGAATTGCTATAGCAAGATAGTAATGAACATTCAGCATACATAGAAACAAATTGAGATAACAATGACTGAAAAGGGGAGGATTCAAAGATCCAAATTCATGAAGGAGAATGAAGAAGAAAATAGATGACCATATATAACTATCCTTTACATATTCATAATGGTAACCACACACCAAAGATTCAGAGCTGAAGTATATAACATAAAACATGAAGAACTAGAGGGAAAACCCACAAAAGCCAACCAAAATAAAGAAAACAGAAACACAAGGACAAGGAAGCAATGGAAACACCAAGCTATCAGAAAGAAAAAGATAAAATGGCAATCAGAAGACCTCATATTTCAATAATCACCTTAAATGTAAATAAAATTAACTCACCATAAAAAGGTACAGAGTTTCGGAATGCATCAAAAAACAAAACCCTACCATATGCTGCCTCCAAGAGACACACCTCAGCTCCAGAGACAAATATAGACTCAAAGTGAAAGGGTGGAAAATGATATTTCAAGAAAATAGCATTCAGAGAGAAGCGGGAGTAGTGGTACTAATATCAGACAAAATAGACTTCAAAATTAAAAATGTAAAGAAAGATACTGAGGGGCACTTTATAACGATAAAAGGAATCATGCACCAAAAATGCACAACACTTATTAATATCTATGCTCCCAATCAGGGAGCCACAAAATATGTAAAGCAATTATTAACCGACCAAAGAGAGAAACAGACCAAAACACAATCATAGTAGGAGACCTAAATACCTCACTGTCTGATATGGACAGATCATCAAAACAGAAACTCATAAGGAAATAACATCCTTAACTGACACATTAGACCAATTGGACACAATTGACATTTACAGAGCCTTCAATCCCAAAAGCTGCTTATACATTCTTCTCTAATGCACATGGAACATTCTCAAGGATTGACCACACACTGGGACACAGAGATAGCCTCAACAAATATAAGAGGGTTGGAATCATACCAACCATATTCTCTGATCAGAATGCTTTGAAACTAGAGATAAACTGCAAAAAGAAATCAGGAAGAATCACAAATACATGGAGATTAAACAAAATGCTACTGAAGAATAACTGGGTCAGGGAAGAAATAAAAAGGGAGATCAAGAAATACATAGAAATGAATAATAATGATAGTACAACATATCAAAACTTTTGAGACACAACAAAAGTGGTCATAAGAGGAAAGTTTATATCATCACAAGCCTATCTCCAAAAACAAGAACGAGCCCAAATAAACAACCTAATGCTTCATCTTAAAAAACTAGAAAAGAAAGAAAAAATGAAGTCTAAAGTCAGCAGATGGAAATAAATAATCAAAATCAGAGCAGAAATAAATGAAATTGAAAACAAAAACAATAGAAAAATAAATGCAACAAGAACTGGTTCTTTGAGAAGTTTAATAAAATTGACAAACCCCTGGCTAGACTCACTAAAGAAAAAAAAAGGACACAAATCAGGAATGAAAGAGAGGTAATTATGACTGACATTGCAGAAATACAAAGGATCATACAAGAATACTATGAAAAAATATATAACATCAAATTTAATAACCTAGAAGAAATGGACCAGTACTTAGAAGAATATAATCTTCCTAGACTGAATTAAGAAGAACTGGAAAATCTAAATAGACTGATTAGCAGTATGGAAATTGAAACAATAATCAAAACCTACCAAAAATTAAAAGTTCAGGACCAGATGGCTTCACCAGTGAACATTCAAAGAAGATTTAATATCTATTTTCCTCAAACTCTTTGAAAAATTCGAAGAAGAGGCAATACTTCTCAACTCATTTTATGAAGCCAATATTACTCTGATATCAAAACATGGAAAACATAACACACACAAAAAAGAAAACTACAGATGTATCTCTCATGAATGCAGATGCAAAAATCTTAAATAAGATACTAGCAAACTGAATACAGCAACATATTAAAAAGATTATACACCATGATCAAGTGGGCTTCATTCCAGAGGCTCAGGGATGGTCCAACATATGCAAATCAATTAATGTGTATACACATAAACAAATTTAAAAATATGAATCATATAATCACATTAATAGATGCAGAAAAAGCCTTCAACAAGATACAGCATCCATTTATGATCAAAACACTTAACAAAATTGGTATAGAAGGAAATTACCTTAACATAATAAAGGCCGTATATGACAAGCCCTCAGCCAACATTATACTTAATGGTGAAAAACTAAAGAACTTCCCTCTAAGATCAGGAACAAGGCAAGGCTGTCCACTGTCACTACTGTTATTAAAAATAACATTGGAGGGCTTAGCAAGTGCAATCAGACAAGAGAAAGATATAAAAGGCATCCAAGTAGGAAACAAAAAAGTCAAACTGTCACTATTTGTGGATGACATGATTCTCTATATAGAAAACTCTAAAGACTACACAAGAACACTACTAGAAACAATAAGCACATACTGTAAAGTTTCTGGATATAAAATCAATGTTCAAAAATCCATAGCATTCCTATACTCTAATAATGAAGTGTCAGAAAAAGAAGTGGAAAACACAATTCCTTTCACAATTGCAACAAAAAGAATAAAATACCTAGGAATAAATCTAATGAAATATGTGAAGGACCCATATAACAAAAACTACAAGACCCTATTAGAAGAAGATACAAAAAAATGGAAAGATATTCTGCGTTCTTGGATTAGAATAATCAACATAGTTAAAATGACCATAATCCCTAAAGCATTATACAGATTTAATGCAATCCCCATAAAAATCCCTTTGGCATTTTTAAAGAAATAGAACACAAAATCATCAGATTTGTATAAAAGCACAAAAGACCCCGAATTGCCAAAGTCAACCTAAGAAAAAAGAACAAGACTGGAGGGCATCACTCTACCTGACTTCAAATTATACTACAAAGCAACAGTAATCAAAATGGCATGATATCACCAGCAGAACAGACACACGGACCACTGAAACAGAATCAAGAGTCCAGAAGTAAAGCCATACTTAAAAGGGCAAATAATTTTTGACAAAAAATAAAAAAACATACAGTGGAAAAAGGAAAGCCTCTTCAATAAATGGTGCTGGGAAAACTGGAAAGCCATCTGCAAAAGAGTGAAACTGGACCGTTGTCTATCATCACACACCAAAATTAACTCAAAGTGGTTTAAGAACCTAAATATAAAACTTGAAACAATAAAATGCATAGAAGAAAACATAGGAACTAAACTCAAGGACCTTTGACTTAAAGAAGATTTTATGAATTTGACCTCAAAAGCAAGGGAAGCAGAAGCTAAAATAAATGAATGGGACTATATGTAATTTAAAAACTTCTGCTCAGCAAAGAAATAGTCAGCAAGGTAAAGAGACAACCACCTGAATGGGAATATACATTTGCAAAGAACACCTTCAATAAGGGCCTAATATCCAAAATATACAAAGAACTCATACAACTCAATAACAAAAAAAGAATGAGCAAAGGACCTGAACAGACACTTCTACCTAGAGGACATACAGATGGCCAAGAAATATATGAAAAGACACTTAACATCGCTAGCTATTAGGGAAATGCAAATCAAAACCACAATGAGATACCATCTCACACCAGTTAGAATAGCTATAATCAACAGGACAAGTAATAACAAATGTTGGAGAGGATGTAGAGACATAGGAATCTTCATACACTGCTAGTGGGACTGCAAAATGGTACAGTCACTATGGAAAACAGTGTGGAGGTTCCTCAAAAACTGAGAATTGATCTATCATATGATCTAGCAATCCCTCTACTCTACTGGTTATTTACCCAAAGACTTGCAAACTCATATCCAAAAAGACATTTGCATACCTATGTTCATAGCAGCATTATTCACAATGGCCTGGGCATGGAAGCAACTGAAGTGTCCTACAATAGATGATTGGCTAAAGAAGCTGTGGTACATATATACAATGGAATATTACTCAGCCATAAGAAGAGATGAAATACTGCCATTTGCAACAACATGGATGGGCCTTGAGATAATCATGCTAAGCAAAATAAGCCAGACAGAAAATGTTGAAAATCACATGGTATCACTTACATGAGATATAAACCTAAAAGCAACAAATGAACAGGACAAACAGAGACTCATGAGCATGGACTATAGACAAGTGGTTACCAGAGGGTAGAGGTTGGGGGTGGAGCGGGGAAGAAGACGGAATAAAGAAGGTCAAATATGGGGCGGGGAAGAGGAGGGTGAAGTGGGTAAAGGGGACCAAATGTATGGTAGCTGAAGTATACTGGACTTTGGGTGGTAAATACACAATAGAATATACAGATGTCAAATTATAGTGTACACCTGAAAATTATATAATTGTATTAACCAATATTACGCCAATAAACTTAATTAAAGAAAAAGAAAAAGGTAAAAGAACTTAGTTTCATTCTTTAGATTTCAAGTTTCTGAGTCCTTGAAGAAAGTATTAACCTTAAAGGAAGGTTAATTAACTTTATGTATCTGAAGGATGTTAAACTTCAAGATTTAAAGTAAACAATATTTTTAAATTATTTAATTAATTTAATAATTATTTAAATAATTTAATTAACTATGTAGTTTAATTTAAAACCTGGTAACTCTAAATAGTATTTTCTGTGCACAACTGCCCCCTCAGATATCAAAATACTCACATTGACAGCTCACAAACCTATATGTGAAAGTTCTGGGATGGATTAGATTGGAGTTCTCCCCACTAGAAACCAATTTAACTGAGATTACATTGATAAAGGTTTAGAGAAGCCTGCCTAAAGCAGCACTTTTCCTGTTGGAGATTTTTGACAAGCCACAAATCATATATCTAGTCCTTAGCTTGTCATTCACCTTACTTTACCAATGTCACCTCTGCATCAAGTCATTTTACATCTATCTCTTCTAAATTAATTTATTTGGTTGTTTTTTTCTGGTGGCTCCCAAAACGTGGTTCTAAAATTCTCCAGTTTCCCACTGTCATACCTCATCATGCCTCCATTTTTTGAGTTTGAAATAATTGTTTGCTCTTCAATTTTTCTAGGAAATCTATAGCATAGAGATTGACTCACTTTCATACCTATTTCTTCAATTTTGTAACTTTCTCATGTCTTCTTTTTTTGAATCTATTAGATTGTTACCTTTATTTCCTCATCTTCCTGTTTGATTCTTGACATTTTGCTGTGTTTTGGGATCACTCTCTTAGGAAGTACTTTGTGAAATTGTGTGTTGATGAAGTAAAATGAACATGAACTGCATTTTGTGTTGCAGAGCAGAAAGGATTGCATTTGTGTATTATGGAGTAATGCAAAGAGAGAGAGCTACTGTAAGGCGGCAAGGAAAACAAATCTGGACTAAAATAGACAGAATGGAGCTCAAAGGCATCCTGTTACCTGAGCTTAAGAACAACAGACTAATCAATCTCAAACAGACCCTTCAGCTAATATTTTTCAAGTCATCTGTCTTATCACTACATTGTGTAATTTGGGACAATTTATAGCATTCTTGTGGTCACTTCATATTTATGTTTTTCAAAAGGTGTGCTGAAAAGCTCTAAATCAGTCCATTGCGAAGTTCCTCATGTGTCCATTTGTCTTGTCTTTTTTTTTGGCTTGATTATTTTGCAATAGGGAATTTACTTTTAGATTTCTATAATAGGCTGGTTATAGTTTACATTCTCCCTTGAAATTGATACAAAAAATGCAAATGTAGAATGAATGATGAGGTCTTAAGTGCATTTATTTTATTCTACTTCTGGGAAAATCAATCCACATTGTTTTTAATACATTCAGGATATTCTCACATATGTTATAATACATCCCAAAATGAACTGCTTTTTCACAGAGAGCTTTGTTTACATATAAGACATAAATAGTTCAAGCGCCAAACTAAGAAAATTATCACTCTAGGTACTTAGGAGAATGTGTTTTTTGGGAAAACCATATACTTTTGGTACAAAATTTAATAATTATAATGAGTAAATACATTTTGGTCTTAAGAATAGTTTTCAGACAGTAAAAGGAATCTGTAAAAAAATAAACCAGTGGCAATTGAGAAATATTGGGTGTCACCCCAAGACCAGACAGTTAAGAGTTGAGGTGCTTTTGCTGTACACTCTCTTTTCTTCAATAACAGGGTAATTGCAGAGGATTCAGTTGGTGGACACCAAAGCTCTCCTGAGATGGCAGAACCACTAATCCAAAGGAGCCTGGGGCTCTGAATGACAGTGTGGAACAGAGCTCCCTGCTGACACTCATTAGAGTGTGATGTGAATAATAAAAACATTTATTGTGTTAAGCCACTAAGATTTTGAGGTCATTACTGCTATTAGTATGCCCTGATTAAGTCATTGGATAAGCATTAACACTGCTCAGCAAAAAACAATTATGAACAAGAATTGACTGGTTGCCAATTCTAGGCAAACTTAGAGGGTTCAGTTTTTTTGTTTGTTTATTTTTTGTTTTCCTGCTTTCTTTGGTTTTATCTTATGACAGACTAAAAGTCAATGTGTCAATGTTCAAGACTTCATAGAAGAAGCTATCCAGCAATATAGATAAATTAATTCCTTAATTTATTACATAATTTAAAATGTTCTATTCCTGGCCAATGGCACTTGAAAAGATGCTCAATGTTACTAATCATTAGGGGAGTGCAAATCAAAACCACAATGAGACACCACTTCACACCTATTAGGATGGTTATTATTTTCAAAAAGCAGAAAATAAGTGTTGGTGAGGGGTGTGGAAAAATTGGAAATCTTGTGCATTGTTGGTGGGAATGTAAAATGGTACAGCTACTGGATAGCAGTGTATAGATTCCTCAAAAAATGAAACATAGAATTACCATGTGATCTATCAATTCCACCTCTGGGTATACAGTCAAATAAATTGAAAGCAGAGACTTGAACTGATATTTGTACACCTATGTTCATAGCAGTGTTATTCACAATAGCTAAAGGGTGGAAAAAACCGAAGTGTCCATCAGTGGGTGAATGAATATGCAAAATGTGGTTTATATATACAATGGAATATTGTTCAGCCTTTAGAAGGAAGAAAATTCTAACACATGCTGCAACACAGAATGAACCTTGACGATATTATGTGAAGTAAGCCAGACACAAAATGACAAATGTATGATTCTACTTATCCTGAGGTACCTGGCATAGTAAAATTTATAGAGAGGAAGCAGAATAGTGGTTGCCAGGGGCTTGGTATTGGGGGAAAAGAATGAAAAGTTATTGTTTAATGGATATAAAATTTCAGTTTCTGAACATGGATAGTGGTGATGATGGTTACATACTAATGTGAATATACTTAATGCCAGTAAATTGTACACTAAAAAGAGGTTAAAATGGTAAATTTTATGTTATGAATATTTTGCCACATATAAAATTCTTAATATGCTCAAACCATGATGTTTTCTATTGAGTGCCGATCAGTATGTCAGTGTGAGAAAAAGAACATAAGATAAACTTAATTTTTCTCTTTGACAGAATGAATCTTGGAGAAAATCTAGGCAATTACATTGACATAACTTTTAGTTTAGCATCAGTTGCCAAGAATTGAGTTGATTGGACTTTTCTGTTTATGATACAATAACATCTTTCATCTATACCAAGTCCTCTCATTTTGTCTTATTATTTTCCCCCTTTATCTCTGAAACCCCATCTTTGTGTTTGGTGTATGTACTCTGATAAGCCTCACTGAAAAAAATATATATATCATATATTTTAATATGTATACATGTTTTAAGTTTATACAATTGATATTATGCTATAGACCTTACTTTGTTTACTTTTCTCACTTAACACTATTTTTGAAAGCTCTATTTATGTTGCTTTATGTACTTATACTTTATTTATTCTGATTGCTGTATAATACTCCAGAATGAGCTTCTACCACATTTTATGTATCCATTCTCTTTGTGATGGGCAGCTAACTTGACTCCCACATCCATATCCAGAAATAAAATGCTGTGATAATCTTTTATTATTATTATTATTGTTGGTTACTCTTGGATCTGTGGATACTTTTTTCCTGTGTTTATACTCAAGAGTGAGTATGCACATGCTGAATTTCACTAAGTTCATTTTTTCTCCTCCAGAGTTGTTACAGTGGTCTATGCCTCCACTAGCAGTGCATAAGAAAAACTGTTTTCCCACATCCTTGCCAATATTGACTACTATTCAATTTAAAAATATTTGCCAACTTATGAATAGTATAAAGGAGTATTTTATTCTTTAAATTTACATTCTTCTGATTATTGATGAGGTTGAACATCTTATTCATATATGTGTTAACCATTCTGATTTTCCCTTCTATATATTATTCATTCATATCATTTACTCATATTTCTATTAGGGCCCCAATCTTTTTGTTATTAATTGGCAACAGTTCCTTGAAGTACTAATCTTTTATGATTTTTAACATTGCAAATATTTTCACCCAATCTTTTACTTAATTGTTTTTATATTGTGCTGTTTGTTGAACAGAAATTGTTCAATTTAATGTTAAAACCATAAATTTTCTCTTATTCATAATACTTTTAGAGTCTTACTTAGGAATCTATTCATGCTCTGAGGTCACAGAAGTAGTCACTGATGCCTTTTCTATTTATATTTTTAAGACATCTGGAATGTTTCTTTGCATATGGGGTGAGGTATGGATAAACTTTATTATCCCCCATATGTAAAAGAGGCCAGAATTTCTCAAAATATTTTCTGTAGAAGACTAATTATGTAAGATCTTAATTGGGTGCCAGAAAAAAAGAGTTCCATGGTTAAATAAGTTTGAGAAAAATCTAGTTAAACAATAGTTTGAGATAAATCTGATTAAATAAATAGATTTCTATCCTATATACCTTTTTAGAGCCTTTAATGTGCTAATTCACATTTTGATTATTCAGGAAGGGTCTATAGCAGGGGTGGGCAAACTGCTAGTCTGTGGGTCAAATGTGGCCCGCAGTCTTGTTTTTGTATAACCTGCAAACTAGAAATGTTTATGACATTTGTAAAGGGATGTTTAAAAAGAAGGGGGAGGGAAAGAGAGAGGAGGAAAAGAAAAAGAAGGAGGAGGAGGAGACGGTGCTGGTGGAGGAGAAGGAGAAGACATAACAGACACCATATGAAGCCCACAAAGTCTAAAATATTTGTTATTTGGCCATTTACAGTAAAAGCTCACCAATCCCCAGTCTATATTTTGCAAGGTGTTCAAAGCACATTGCTCTCAGAACCTTTTGTTAGAGGACAATCTCATGGCATTAGCATTCTGCTGCACAAACACCAGGAGGCATCGACTGGAGATAGATCAACACAGTATTAACAAAATAAAAATCTGAAAATTTTTCAATTAATTTGAATTTTGTAGATTCATAAAATTATTAAAGATTTAATTGATGATTTTGGTCATCAATTCCCAATCTAATATCCAATATTGGTTCATGCAATAAAAATATCTATTTGTTTTTCTTCATTTTCAGAACTTCTGGGGAGAAACACCTCTGGAAACAGTTCCATGCAGTGCATTTCTTTCCCCTATGGCCATTCTGCCATCTACACTGATACTTCAGTATATTTGTTCTCCTGCCTCAACCCACTCTGATCTAAATTTTATTTTTATTTTTCCATCTCTTTAATGTTGCTGAAAATATTCTGTTGATAATTTCACACTCCATTTCTCTAATTTTTTTCTAAAACTGTTTTTTAGAAGATCTATCTAAATTAGTTTCTTCTCTATATTTTCAAATATACTTTAAAAGAAACAACTTTAAAAGTATTTATGATGTGAATTTCTAATAGCTGCAAAAGAGTTATAGGGTAGGGTAATATATCAAGAATAAAAACAATTGACCAGTGTATAATATACAGATGTTTTAAAAATGTTTATTACATTGATTAATTAATATTAAAGTATTATATTACTTTTAAAGATAAACTTTGGGAAGAGATATGAAAATTTATAAAGTTTCCCCCAAGTTCTAAAATACTTAGGTGATTATAAAGGTGTATGAGGGTATGGGCTAGACATGTTTCCAAAGAATAGAGTATGGAACGGGAAAAACAGAAACTTTACATTGGAAAAACATGGCAAACACCTTAACCAGATAACCAAGGTTACCAGTGATGTCCTGTGGCTGTCAGGTACCCCAACATGAGTGACTGATGAGAAGGGTACTTCACCTTTGTAGTATTATTTCCAAAAACCTATAACCACAAACCCAATTTGGGGGACATGCTACAAAATATCTGACTAGTACTCATCAAAACTGTCAAAGTTAAGATAATGATAAAACAAGGAAAAAGAAATAGTCACTGAAAAACAAAAAGATAATTCCAATGAAATATGACAAATAAAAGCAATATGGTACTTCCGATTGGATCCTGGAACAAGAAAAGAACTTTAAGGAAAACCTAGTGAAATCCAAATAAGACATGCAGTTCAGTTAATAGTAATGTGTCTACATTGGTTTCCTAATTTTGACTAATATTTTATCATATATAATAGTAACATTAGGGGAAACGAAAACTGGATGAGGAGTGTACAGGGACTCTCAGTACTATTTGTGCAACTTTATTGATCTAAAATTATTCTAAAGTAAAAAGTTTATTTGAAAGTGTGGAGGAGGGGGCAGATTGCACGTGAAACAATGGTGAATGGTGATGGTATTATACAATGTTAAGTTGTGGAGTGTAGACTGAGTTCTTCAGGAGTCCAAAGCAGAGCAAGATTAGTGAGTTCTGAGATGGAAAGTGCCACGAGATATTGAATGAGGAAATGAGCTCATAACAGATGAGAGGGTCAGCATGGGTGAAGCGAGGACTAAAGATGTTTTGCTCATGGACTGGTATGAATGACCTCATCAGAGCAGGCGTGAAGGTGGTGGGAGATGGATTTGGACAGATACAGTGAAGCCAAATAGTGGCGAGTCTCACGCGTCAAGGAAGGTAGTTCAGAATTGATTCGTTTATGTAAAACTGCTGAAGAATTATTAAAAAGGAAAAGATCTTTATTGGCCAGAGGAGTTCGTAATCCTCTGCAGACACCTCCACTATATTAATAAGTGAGAGATACAAATCATAAATAAAAAATAAAATAAATGTCTTATAAATAGATGAAATGCATTTATATGTAGGAGAGCAAGCATCCCTTTTGCATTTACACTATGATCTTGAGCCAATAGGTTTAGACTGTGTACAGTAAAGGAGACTTAAGTTAGACAGGGTGCAGTGCTTTTCAATTGAGAAGTATTAAGCTCTAGAATATGCTACAAAGGCCAGTATAAAATCTCTTACAGTGAAGGGGATATAGACCAGGTTGGAGGATTGGTGTGCATTCTCTGTAGGATAACTGTTTATTACATGTTCCTACCAGATCTATGGCTCTATGATTTGAAAAATATTTCTTAAGCATAAGGTCATGGCTGCTTGTGAAAAAAATCAATGACTGTACAGGGCTTTCCCATTTAGCTTTTTATTTTCACAATCTTAGGTCAAGCTGGTGAATGTAACACTCAGAAAAATAATAGACTTCCATGGGAAGTATAAGGAGAAGTACAAAGAGAAATATGGTGCATATTCACTTCAGTGGCTGCATCTTCTGAATTGGGCCTGGCCTGCAATACTTCTGCTAACTTGCAAGGGCCTTGCCATTTGTTGATATGATCAGAGTCCAATGGTTCTTATTCTGAATGTGTTCTTTGGTGTGGTCACTCTTGTTGTGGTGCAGCCTGTTATAAAGGGCAAGAGCAGGTTTTTATAGAGGTAGAGAAATCTCCATTTATAACACAGTCTTATGAGCTTCATTTTCATAGGGGAGGATGTTATTTCTAAATTACAACCTGAGATTTTTTTTTTTTGTATTCATCATATATAGGCAGGAATTGTTCCCCTGTTATATAACCTGGAACAATGGGTAAACTCTCATTATCTCAATTCATAATATTTCTGTTTTAAACATATTGCTGCTGAGAATATGAGGGAGAAAGTCATGGACAGGACTGAAGCATTCTGGGTAGGAGTAGGTGTGTTTTTTTACGTAATAGTTGTGTCAAACTCATGGGGGCCTTGTGGCTATAAATGGCACAATTTGATTATTTTGTTTTCTCACTGAGATCAACCTTCAGATCTGCCAAAAGAGCAACCCCTGGCCATTATGGAAGGCAGATAACACTGCTTTGTTGCATCTAGTCACAGTGCTCTTCCACCAGCTCCCTGGGAAGTGAGATCTACCTTTAAATGACATTCTGATGGGGGAGGGGGGTGTCTAGGAGGTTGAAATGGTAGATCAGCAAGTTGTGCAGCTTCCATATACTCCAATTTGGAAGTGGGGTTCAGGCTGCATTTCCCATGGCTCTTAATAAAGCAAACAAAGTGGAAATTAAAATCATCAGCTACCTCCCATCACCACATCTATGATTCATAAAACCATTTTGCTAGAGTGAACTGAGAACATCATATGACCATCAATCACTTAAATGGAGGATAGCATTTCTCCGTTTAGTTTTAACTCTAAATTTTTTTCTACTGTACTGCCCCCACTGGTTCCAGATGATGTTCTTGCCCTTATCTTACCACTGACATTCTCTACACAGTGTCTGAGATAATGCTCAACAAACTGAGTAAGATTGACACTCAAAAAGGAGATGTTTTAAAGATTTAAGTACAAAATTCAAAATCTTGGAGTAAATGGAACAAAATAGCAATACCTGTGTTGGCCATTGAATTCAGTGACTGCTTCATTTGGCAAGGTGGAGGTCACTGGTGGCCTAGCCAAGAGTAGTCTGAGTAGAGTGGTGGGGAGACAATCTCAGTTGAATTGGTGAGCAAAGCAAATGTAGAAAGGAAATGGACACACTGTCTATAGGTAAGTCTTGTAAGAAGTTTTGCTATGGAAGGGAATGAGGTCAAGGGAAAGTTTAAGATAGAAGCTACTAAAGCTGGTATTGATGCTATTTGTTGATTTAAGAAGAAGAGAGAACTGATAAAACCCATTTATCTGTTCTCCCTGCTCCTGAAAACAGACTTCTCTGAGAATGATTCAGTTTTCCCTTATGGTCATTTCCTTTTCTATTAGTTTATAACTGTTTGTGGGTAGAAATCATGTCTAATTCATTCTTGCATTTCAAAACATGCTTTGATGTCAGGTTCACAGGGGCAAGGCTCAGGATTGCCTTTAATTTTGTTGCACCCACAGTGGCTAGCACAGTACTTAGAACATAGTAGGTACTCAATAAACATTTGTAAAATTGAGTGATTGTTTATAGGGTGAGTGTATATAAATGAAGAAATTCAATTATTTACTTTTTGTAGTTTCTGTTGAAAAATTTGAGTCATGAGCTTTCTTCTCTCCTTTGTCCTTCCCAATTCTAAATAAAAACTTACTCTTGAAACACAGAAGGACACTTGAGAAATGTTAAATTAGCTAAATATTAATCTATAAAAATAGGTTTGTTGCAAAAGAATCTACCTACTTAAGTTCTTAATCAAAGTAGTTTTGGGGGTTTTCCTACATTTTGGGATAACTTTTAGTTTCTAGTTTTCTTTAGAGTTATAAAGTGCTTTCATACCTGTCACCTCATCATTTTATCAGTTCTAAACAGAAGTTAAGATAGAAATTATTATTCCCATTTTAGAGGTGTGGAAACAGAAGCCCAGAGGAGTTCAATGGTTTACTCAAGGTCACACAGTTCATTGGTACAGAGCACGACCCTGACATCATATATCCTTGCTGTCAGTTTAAAGAATTAGTAAAGTTCTCAATTTAGTAAGAGCTCTTTACCCACATCCTGTGACTCAGAGCATTCACTTCTGTTTTTATTCCACTTGTTTCATTTCTGTGCACAGCAATAACAAATCTGTATTTCTGTGGGCAGTACATTGTTCATTAAGCTTCTGCGAAGTTTTAACCTTTTCTAAGACTGGAGGCAGATGGAATAGGCCATAATGAGGTTGATTTGGCTTGGTGGGAATTGCTGGGTTGGACTGGATAAAGAGCATCCAGCCTGGAGGCTGAATCCTTGATTGGCATTTAAGGTTTTGTGATATGCAGCCTTCTGCTGCAGGCAGGCAGGGGATGAAACATTACTGTTTACCAAGTCAAAGCAGATGTTCTACTCTAAGAGTGAGATGGAGGCCCCTCTCTTCTGAAAAAGATTGTTGAAATTGAGTTCTGCTCTAAAATGTGTTGATCCAGGAAATGTTGGCTCTAGTCATACTGAATTTGTGACTATGTTATGAGACAACCTCGACAAGCAGAGGTCATGTTTCCAAACCAACAGTTGACACAAGAGCCTATTTTATTTCCTGGCAAATTAAGTAAACATAAGGATAAACAAAGGACTTAGTGCATATCACAGATGCTAAGTTAAAATTCACTCTTATATGTGTCCAGGATGTGCTTTTAGTCAAATGCTTGGTGTTCGGCAGGGCTGCCATATGCCCATAGAAAATTCAGTGTCACGAGCTATACAGACCAACAGATAAATTAAAAGACTCAAAATTTGAACAACTGAGTTCTATTGCTATAGTATATCAGCTCCTAAAGGGGTATGTAGTTTCATTTCATTTATTTTCTTTTATTACATTTTAGCTTTATTGAGGTATAATTCACAGGTAAAATTGTAAGATATATAAAGTATACACAGTGGTTATTATATATATACATAGATGTATATGCAGTGTATTGTTTCTTAATCATATAATAGAGTAAGCTTGAATACTTGACATTGCTAAGAGTTGACTATTTCAGTGAAATAATGATATTGTCTTATATAGTGAATTAGAAAAAATATACATACATTTCTCTCTATGTTTTGTTTTCACATAATCATTTGGGAGTTTAATAAAAGAGCTGATTATTGCTGAGTTTTTAGTGACTTATTTCTTCCCTTTCTCCTTTCGCTGACCACATACTCTGTGTTAAACTCTGCTCTAGGTATTGGGGATATAGTGGTGAACACAACAGACATAGTCTTTGGCCTCATGGATCTTGCAGTTAAGATGGAGGGAGTATGGTAGATGGGGTGATTTGAAATAGCAAACCACTAATAATGGAGATAATTAATTATAATGTTTATAAGTGCTGTGTATAAAAGTAGTGTCCTTGAATATGATAGAAAAAAGTGATATATTTAAGATATATTTATAAGCTGAATCAACAGGCCAATTAATTTATTAGACATGGGAGGGGGTAGAAGTGAGGGTGAGCCTGTAGTCAAGGACATGGCTGGATAATTAGCTGGATGGATGGTAACCTATATCAAGCAAGAAGACACAGGACAGTAAGTAAGTCAAATCCAAGGGAAAATTCTAAGTGAAGAGATCATAAATTTCTCTCTCTCTCTCCATCTCTCTCTCTCTGTGTGTGTGTGTGTGTGTGTGTGTGTGTGTTGTCTCTCCTTCCTCATATCCCTCTCAAAGAAAAAAAAACCTGAAAGTCCTTCGATTTCCCGAAAGAAAATGATCATTTTAATGAGCCATGCGGACAGGGCCAGAAAAAGCCTGTTGTGCGGGCTTCTCCACACCTGACTATAATAAACATTCTAATTTCACCCTCTTTAGAAAGCATGATGGTGATCCCTGCCACTTGTATGCTTTCCCTTTCCTTATTATGTATTGTTCTGTGAGCTTCTTACAGGTGAAGGTAGCATTCGTTTTTTGCCTCCCTCAGTCTGATGTAGCGCATGGTACTTAGTAACACAAGTTAAATCTCATTATAAGACAGTTCTGTGAATGCTGGCTGTAATGAACCTGTTTTTTTTAATACTTGCCTAGACATTATGTGGTTCAAACTGTTCACAAATAATTATAATATTCCTACTTGTAAAATTCCTATCTGAGAGTTGGGAGTGGCATGCTAGTTATCTTTGAGAAGCAAGTTTGGTCTCATAGAAAGTCTGAAAAACTTTTTTCAGTTAAAATGTCAGAAAGCTACAGATGTGTTTGCAAAACACAAAACACATTTCTAATCGTCAAATTAATTCCTCTTTTTTTAAGATTCTTTTCTTGTTTGAATCTGTCAACTAAATTGTGAACTCTTTGAGAGTACTGACAATAATTTTTGTCTCTGTTGAGTTAAGCACAGTGCCTAGCATGATAACATTATACAGAATGAATAAATAGATGGATGACTTTAATTATTAAAAGAATGACTGTAACACACACCAATACTTGCGACTTGGTAATTATGTTCTAATCCTGTCTCAGCAATTCTGTTTTTGTAAAACCCTTAATAAATTAATTTTGTGTCTCATCGTGTTAAATGTAAAATTAAAAAACAGAGTGTGTATTGCAAATTAAGGATGATGAGTCACTGTTTCTTGGGACTAAAGGATGTGTGAACAAATTAATTATAAATGCTTATGTTATTATAATTAGAATGTTACTTGTAAGACATAGCTGCTGTTGATGAAATTAGTCCAGAAAAGGAACATAACATGAGCAGCTGGTTCAAATCTTGGGCCAATATTCTGGTGAACAAAATTATTATTCAAGGAACTTAGATCGAAATTCGATGCAATATAGGCCATGTTGAATTTTTGCAAATTTAGTCACAGTAATGACCTAGTAGCCAAAGAAGACATTGAAAATCAGTGCAAGTGTGAAGAGGAGAACCAAACATTTGTAAAGGTAAAGGTTCTACCTCTCATTCACTGCCATGTTGGATGAATGAACTTAGAAGAACTTATCAAGTCACTTTTTGGCACAAGATTTAATGTTGAAGGAAATTAGAGATGAATTACTAAATTAAGGGAATCAGAAGATATACATATAACAAGGAAAATATTAGGGGCCACAAGAGAAATACAATTCAAGTATTTCGTGAGGAAGAGAATAATCTTTCTCTAAATATTACTTATTACTTGGATTACTTATGCCTTGATTTTCAAATAAAATAAAATCTTTCATCTTCTCCACAGAGCCTTTAGCATAAATAAATATGTAGAGAGTGTTTCTGCCAAGATATGCATCCCGAAAAAAGTAAGCCATTTCAAACAAACTTCTTTGTTTCTGACAGTCAGCTTCATTTTGTTTCCATTTTGTGGCCTGAAGGCACTTGAAGTTGCGAAGCTGTCTCTGATTCTGAGCCAAAGTTGAATCATCAGAATGACTGACCTCACTACACCATGTGTTTTTTTTTATTAAAAACGTGTGTGTGTGTGTGTGTGTGTGTTTAGCAAATGAAAACAAGAAGTCCCCAAGCCCTACATTCTTTATTATTAAAACATTTATCAATATTTTTATTGTACTGTGAAAATAATGTATCTTTGCTATGTTTAAAGTACTTAATTTTTACAATGTAGAATGTATTAACCATAAAGACAAAGAATAAAATTGGTATGCATACTCCCCTAAAAAATGGTAACTTTTGACTTTCATGTAAATCTTTAAATTTGGATGTGTTTGTTCATTCATTTTTTCCTTAAAAAATAAATAGATCTAAAAGAAAGTTTGAAGAAAAAAGACATACATAAGCTCATCCTAACTCAGTATACAATTTTTTATTTTCAAGTATTGCCTTCCAGTTATTTTTATACTCATGTCCTTACTTTTCACTCATTCCTAACATAAGTCTGATTTCTGCCTCCACAATGCCACTGAAATTGCTCTTGTTAAAGTCACCAATGACCTCAGTGTCCTAAACCTAGTGGACTCCTTTCAGTCTAAGTGTGCTTGGTTCATCAATGGCATTCAACATAGCTGAGGTTCACAGCACTGTCCTCATTCTCTGTGTTCTGAGCACTCTGGCTTGACTCATTTTTTCTGCATGCTGTGTTCTTTCCCTCCTCATGCCTTCTAGGTATGTTCTGTACCTCCTCCTTGGAAGGTTCTTTCCCCCGGTTCCTCCTTCCTCTTCATCCAGTTAACCACTTCTCTTCTTTCAAATCTTAACATAAATGCCACAATGTTAGATTAGATCACTGCATTCTGCTTCAAAGTTGTCGTCAGACTGATACCTCAGTGCCTAGATCATTGCCTGGCCCATAGTAGATACTAAAAATTTTTGTTGTGATTGAATGGATTTATGAGTAGTTGCAGTCATTTTTTTATTCTGCTTTTTCATACTAAATGCATATTTCCATGTTATTCCATTATAATTTTTACCTTTATCAAAATTATACATGTTTACATGTATGTATAAGAATGCTCAAACTGGAAATAACCCAAAGGAACATTAATAGAAGAATAACTTGTGGTGTTTTCATTAAATGGAATATTATATAGCAATATTGTAAGTCTTGCTACACATAACAACATAAATGAGTCTTATAAACATATTAACAAATGAAGCCAGAAACAAAAGAGTACATGTGTATGGATTCATTTATACAAATTTCAAAACCAGTGAATACTGATTTATAAAGTCACAAGTCAGGATACTGGTTATCTTTGGCATGAATCTGGTGACTGGGAGGAGGCATAGACAGGGCTTTCTGGTAAAGTTCTATTTCTTGACTTCGGTGCTATTGTATGGTGTGTTCACATAGTGAAAAATACATTAAACTTATGATTTGTATACTTCTCTCAACTTATCAACTTATCAACTTAATCTCAGCAAAATGCTTTAAAAATCAGAAATTAATGAATTTTACATGCATATCTTTTAAAGAGTCAGATAGCCCTATGAGATTTAAAAGCAGCATTTCTCTGCTTTCCATTCCCTCACCCTCGCCCTGCAATGTCTATTTCCCCACAGATAACCTCTTTCAACTTTTTTGTTTATTCTTTTGCTTTTGACCTCTATAGTGCTAAATAACATACTTTATTGCCCTTCTTAATTTTTCAATTTCAAGCATTATCCATTGAAGTCCCAACATGAAAGATGGGGATATAGCTTTTTCCTTCATTCACTTCCTTAATGTATTTATATTATTCTAATTTCTATAACCTCTCAATATAAATTATTTATCATTTTTGGCTTGATTAATAGTTAACATTTATATATTTTTCTATATAAGCGTTTGTGCGGAACCTAAGTGATTCCATTTTTAAGCTAATTCCACCATTTTTGTTTTTAGTCAACCCCAATCCTTGACCTCTTTTCCTTCCTCCAGGTGGACTCTGGAATGTGTACTGAGGCTCCAGGCTAATCACAGAATTCCTAGTAATCCTTCCTCAAAGGCAAGGTGCCCTAAATGTTATCTATCTCTTAACTCGCGCTAGCACCAGAGCTTCCCAGACCCTAGCCCCTTTGGTCAACAATACATTCCTTTTCTAGCACATAGGCTCACTGCTTAGGGGATATAAGCAGATGGTCAAGGGAGTGGAAGGTGAGGGGATATGAGCATCTTGCAGTCACCCAAGGTAAGTTCCCTATTAAACTCATTAATCAACAAACTGGACTTGTCTTCCTGGCTCTTTGGTCTCTTGATTCCTTCAGCTTTGGGGGGCTTCTTTGCATATACAACTTTTTCACAAAAACTAAGCCATGTAACAAACTATGATCACTTACCTCCCATGCTTTCCCTATTACCTTTGCTTTGTTTGCTTGCTTAATTGTCAAAAAATTTCAATCCCTGATATTTCACCACTTGTTTTAGGGTAATCTGACTTATTTGTTAAACTATCAATTTAATCTTGAAGCAATCTCTTCTAGATTCTTGTCATTTTCTCCATTCTGGGGTGATTGCCCTTTATCTGGTTCAAAGTTCTTATCCTGAGATTTCCCTTCAAAATTCATCTCAACGTTTTTGTGTTGGTTTTCTGTTTCCTCTTTTCCACATAATCTTCCTTTTTTTTCCAGTTTATTTTCTTGGTTTTAATGGAGAACATCCTTTAGCAGCTTTCTGAGAAAAGTGTACATAAGGCACAAAAATATTAAGGCCTTGCATGCATAAAAATATTTTTATTCCCCTCTCACACTTGATTAATGGTTTTGGCATGCAATTTCAAAATAGCTTTCTTTCAGAATTTTGAAGATATTGCTCCATTTTCTAATAAATTTCTATGCTGATATTCATAAGTCTATGGCTATTCTAACTTCTCTTTTGTGTATGCGACCTGTTTTTTTCTTTCTTGTAGAAGCTTCTCTTTGTACCTAATGATCTGAATTCATATTTCTATATCTTGCTATGTGTAGACCTAATTTCATGTCATATGCTAGTAATGGAATAGGTTCCCTTTAATCTGAAAACGTAAGTCTTTTGGCTCTGAAAAATTTAATGAATTATTTTGTTAATGATTCCTCTCCTCTGTGTTCTCTGTTCTTTCTTACTGGAACTCTTACTATTGGATCTCTTGGATGAATTCTCTAACTTTTTTTATCATTA
Organism: Macroglossus sobrinus; assembly: GCA_004027375.1. Lineage (NCBI taxonomy): Eukaryota > Metazoa > Chordata > Mammalia > Chiroptera > Pteropodidae > Macroglossus > Macroglossus sobrinus. The sequence continues at coordinate 136,171 of PVKZ01003038.1, forward strand.
ATTTCTAATTTCCTATCCATTTTCATGATTGTAATATTCTTTTATCTCTCTGAGGATATCAATGTTTCCCCACCCCCTTCATGTATAGTCTTTGTTTTCTATGAGTTCTTTATTTTTATTTTTTTGTTGAGTATGTATTTTGGTCTTAGTCTTTCAAGCTAATGACTGCTCAGGTGTTTGGTAATCTTGATAACAGTTTAATAAGTTTGATCACAGCTGAGGAACTGGAAACTCTGAGCATATGGGTGGGACTTACTGATTATGGTAGGGTGACACTATGGTTTTCCTGAGACTTCCAGTTTTAACTCTGAAAGTCTTGTGTATCACCCTAGCTGTAATTACCTCTGTAGGGTGAACTGTTTGGAATTTTCATTGGGAGCCCCATGTCATGTCTTTAGTTTTTTCCTGTTGAGTTGGAAGATTTCCCAAAGAGTGGTCTTTCAATTTCCTGCATGGAGGTCAAAGCCCTGCTATTAGCATTTTTGAGCTCTGGTTAGGGGAGTGAAGCTTAAGGATTCTAAGCTTCCAATGTGAAAATATTCTCCTTAATCTCACTTCAGCTGTGTCTGGTTTTCCCCAATCACTATTTATTGAATACCTGTCATGTATCAGGTTTTCATAACATAAATGTCCTAGAGCCAAGACAACACTGTTAGCCATTTTGAGTCATTGTACAAGTATCTTAAGTGATGTTCAAGGATAACTTTGATCATGTATGAGACTGCCTCTGCATCCAAAAGTCTGTGGACAAAAATGACCATATTATGTTTGATCTGTTTGAAGGATTTTGCTACTAGCTAGTTGATTTTTACTAATGCATGTGACTTTCTGATTAGGACATTCTTCCTTTCTTTGCCTGGTAAATTTAAAGTGATCATTCAAGGCTAAGCTCAAGCCTGAAGCTTTGCCAAGTACTTGTCATCACATTAGGCCAATGTATTCAGACCACTGTGTGTGGAACACTAGTTATAGCAGTAACTTGTCCAAAGTCCCATGATTAATAAAGTGAAGCAAGTATTTGAACTCAATTTGCATATTTCCACAACAGTCTGCTATTTCTTAATTCAATTCTGTCAGAAGAAAAAGAGAAATAAAATTGGATGATCAAAAAGTATCTACTGAGTTTGGTTATTAAGAGGTTAGTGGGACCCTTACTAATTTAAGGGCATGCATCCCTATATGTCCGACTTTATTTCTAGTGATGAAGTTTCTGACCACAAAGTGTCTTATTAGAACACATTTTTTTGTTAACAGAAGTGCCATTGAGTATCCATCAAGAGATATCTAGGTCCCCAAAAGGAAGCACAAGTTCACTAAGGAGAAGTGGGTTACAGTGTGGTTCAGGGGGCTCAGGCTTGAGACTCATTGTAAGGGAGTATTAGGAGACATGTCCTTGCATCAAGCTGGATATGAGCCTCTGGAGCCAGGCCCCTGAAAAGAACTTTCTGGAGAAGGGTGGGGGACGAGGTTGGGGGAAGATGTGTGTGTTGAGGAAGAGATGTGTATCATTCTTGAGATAAGATCCTAAAGACCAATGGCAGTGGGAGAAGCTGATTTCTGAGCTAATGAAAATGCATCTATTTATGTAGCATTGAGACAATGACTAAAGTCCACTTGCTCGCTGTATTAACATATTATGCTGATGCAGTGCTAAATGGAGGCTTACTAAGTATGAGTCATGATGACAAATCACTGTAAAAGGATATGGTGAGATACCAACTCATACTCAAAGTCACTGTTGGCTAGGATGGTTCTAAAATTTAAAATTTTCCACAGTTCCTTTATTTATAACTTTACTAAATCAAATGTAACAAGATGTTGTTGGCCAAACCTGTGTGCAACATGAAAGAGACTGCCTCCTCCTGGACCCTCAACCAGTCATAAGATGATAGAGATAAAGGAGGAAAAGAGATTTGAGGGTATAGGCAGAAGTGTGGGGAGAGAGGAGAGAAAGTAAGTCAGCATATAGTTCCCAGCCTACTCTAACCAGGGATTACAGTTGACTCTTTGAAAGAAGATTTGCAGGCAGAAACCATGGAGGCTTGAGCAAAGGAACTTTGTGACACTTGGCATCCAAGCAGTTCTGCTTTGGAGTCCAGGTGGCAAAAACAACACAGAGTAAGAGAGATAGGCACCAGTGCCATGAAGTTCTGTTATTCTGAGACTCAATACAGCCTTTGTAAGGGGTGCAGTGCCTGGAGAGGCAATGGGGCCCACTGGAGCATTGTGTTCTGTTCTCACCAAGGTCCCAGCAGCTGTGACAGGGTAAGGAGGCCCTGTTTCAGGCAGAAGACACTGCTGAGCAAGCTGGAGTGGAAAAGCATCAGGGGATGTCACTGAGCACACATGAGATACAATTGAAGAATCCCAAATAAATGAGAAGGCTGTGGGGAAAGGGATAGTGAGATGAAGGTCTGCAGTTACACAATTAATGTTCATGGGTTCCATTTGAACCCACAGGCTAGTTAGATATGGAAATATCTGAGTAGCATCAATGTGGAAGGGAGAAGGTTAAAAATATATATGAGTTGATTTTCCAGTCAAGATGGTGGAGTAGGTAATTCTTTATTCTCCTCCTCTCACAACCACATCAAAATTACAACAAGACTACAGAACAATCATCATTGAAAACTGCCTGAATTCTAGCTAAACAGAAATCCTACAACTAGAGATACACAGAAGAAGACATCTCGAGACTAGTAGGAGAGGTGGAGATAAAAAATGGGTAGTCCCATACCCACATATGAGATGAGTAAAAATTGGTAGGATTATCTTGGCTATGGAGGTCCAGAGGAGCAAGGAGTCTAAGCCCCACACCAGCCTCCTCAGTTCAGGATTCCAGTGTCAAGAAGAGAAGACCCCATAACTCTGGCTATGGAAACCAGATGAGATTGTGCCTGAGTGAGACGGATGGCTGCTGGAGTCCCAGAAGCAACTCTTAAAGGGCCTAAGTGGAATTACTCATGGACATACTCACTCTGAGCTCCAGCACAAGGGCAGCAGCTATAAAGGTACCAGGAACATATGGGGAGGAACTGAGTTGTCTGGCTTCAGGGTCGGGGCTGGAGGGTCAGCTTTCTCTGAGACTGAAGTGCTGGCAGTGTTTCTTTGTTGAGTCCTCCCTCCTTCTGGCATGCAGACACAGGCAGGTGCCATATTTGAGTCTTCATAAACCTTATTAATGTTGTTCACCCCATTCTTATGATTCCCCAGGGCCTTACCCCATCTAACTTCCAGGCTCATCCAAGCTGCCTCAAGTGGCTCTTCCATGCAAATGGCCTGTCTTGGCTCATGCTATAGACTTTCCTAAAATATCTTAAAGGTTAACAAAATACAAAAAAGAGCCATCTGATCTCAGCATGCCCTGTACCTCTTGCTGAGCAGCCCCAAGCTTAGCACTAGCAGCAGCCTCGGTTCATGTGTTGACCTCTCTAAGTCCAATGTGGGTGGCAGTCATCTGTTTATTGTTTGGTGGCTCATGCCAAGTGTTCCAAAGTAGGGCACAGGCAGAGACTGAACTTCATCTGTGGCAGGCAGAGTCCCTCCCAGGAGGCCACAGGCCAGCAAGCCTAGTGGCTAGCTTCAGACAGAGCCAGAACACTCTCTGAGGTAGCCTCCAAGGATGACAGATTGGGCAGCACTAGAGCCCTGCTAAAGTAAATCATGCTCCATAGGGTCAGCCCCTGCACAACAGCTCCTCCACCATAGTCACCAGCCAGTCCTTATAACTTATCAACCTGAGGGTCAGCCCTTCCCATTGATGTGCAAACAGAAACCTAGGCTCAACTACAACAGGAGGACACACACAACCCATATAATGGACACACCTGGAGCACCCAGCACAGATAACCAGGGAGACTGCACCACTGAGCCCCATAGGACACCTACTACATAAGGCCACTCTACTGAGACCAAGAGACATAGTATCCCTACATAATACATAGAAACAAACACAGCAAGGCAGCCAAAATGGGAAGACAAAAAAAATAGATAAAACAACAGAACAAATCTCCAGAAAAATAACCAAACAAAACGGAAAGAAGCAATCTAACAGATGCAGAGTACAAAACAGTGGTTATGAGGGTGCACAATAAACTCAGTGAGAATTTTTAACAAAGAGATGGAAAACATAAACATGGAGATTAAAAAAACACAGTCAGAATTGAAGAATACAATAACTGAAATGAAGAACACCTTGGAAGGAATCAACAGAAGAAGCAGAGGGTCGAATCAGTGATTTAGAAGATAACATAGCAGAAAACACCTAATTAGATTAGCAAGAGGAAAAAAAAAGTCCAAAAAAATTAGAATAGTTTAAGGGGCCTCTGGAATAACATCAAGCATACCAACATTCGTATCAAAGGGGTACCAGAAGGAGTAGAGAAAAACCAAGAGATTAAAAACCTATTTGAAAAAATAATGACTAAAAACTTTATTGCCCTAGTGAAGCAAATAGACATACAAGCCCTATAAAAGAGTCTCAAACATGACTCCCCCACACCAAGACACATCATAATTAAAATGCCAAAGGTTAAAGACAAAGAGAGAATCTTAAAAGTTGTGAGAAGAAAGCAGTCACTGATATAGAAGAAAGCTCCCATGAGACAGCTGATTTCCTAACAGAAGCTGTGCAAGCCAGAAGGGACTGGTATAAAAAATTCAAAATGATAAAAAGCAAGGACCTACAACTTAAATTACTATACCCAGGAAAGCTATCATTTAGTATTGCAGGACAGATAAAGAGCTTCTCAGACAAGAGAAAGCTAAAAAAAAGTTCAGTAACATCAAACCAGTATTACATGAAATATTACAGGGACATTTTTTAAGAAGAAAAACAATCAAAAGTATGAATAATAAAATAGCAGTAACTACATATCAACAATTACTTTGAAAGTAAGTGGGTTAAATGCTCCAATCAAAGATAGGGTGACTCTTATTTGGCTATTCGTATCTTGTTGGAAGTCTTTAAAATGATATTATCTAAGGTAATTACCTTGAAAGGATCAGTCAGTTCTCCTCAAGCCCCATCTTCCCTACTTCTCTTTATCTCCAGACTTATATACCAGGGATCTCATTACAAAGTCAACATCAGAAGGAAGACTTTTATAGCTAAACAATTGTAAAATTTTGCTAGTTTATCTCAGCAAATATTGTGAATACTTTTAGATGGATGCTAAAGTTACTAGACCAAGACTATGACTTGATATCAAGTCGAATTTACTCATATGTATCACTTAGGATACTTAGTCTCTGGATTCAATCTAATTTAAGCAGCTAGGAGTATTTTGAAATGCTTGCTTCATTGGCTGACTAACACCTCACTTTAATAATGGTCTTTATTTATGAAATTCAACAGGCCAGAAATACTTTAGTATAATATAGAAAAAGGAATCCAAAAGCTTGGGAAATAGGCATTGGAGCGGATTTACAGTGTGCAATCTGTTCAAATACATATATCCTCAAAGAGGTCCCAGAAAACACTCCCTTCAACAAGGCTTTGAAAAATATGTTGATTGTCAGCACATTTGAAAGATACTATAGGGGCTACAAACTCTAGGTCAAGGAATCTAATGAGAAATATTGCAGTTGAAATGTAATCCCGATTTTACATGGAGATACCAGGAAACTGAGATGGCAAAGGCTAAGTAATACTACTTAACTGTCAGACAAAGGAAGTTATGGCTACCATTACAGGTATCAAAATCAGTATGTAAATCAGGATAAACAACAAGCAACAGTTCTTATAAGTGACTAATTTATTGATTCCTCAAACTTTTGTATATATCAGAATCATCTGAAAGTCTTGTTAAAACACAGATAGATGGCTGGGTCCCATCCCTAGAGTTTCTGATTTAGTATATATAGATGGAATCCAAGAATTTGAATTTATAACAAAAAAATTCCTAGGTTATATTGATACCACTGGTCCAGGGACATTTTAAGAACCATTGATCTCATTGATATAGATAAGGAGATAATAAGGATAGGACTTAATTTGTAAAATCACCCAATATAGATAAAGAGACAATAAGGATAGGACTTAATTTGTAAAATCACCCAAACTCTAAGAATTATGAACAAAGGCTTTACTTGAGTCACTGCAAAAGAGTCACCCTCTCCCACCCTATTCCCAGGCTGAATCAATTTACAGACAAGAGACACTTGAATGGAGATAGGCTGGGACCACTTATGAAAGGACAAGGCAGTCATCATACGTACTTTTTATTGTGTGTCATCCTATAGCTTCTTGAAAAGGTCTTATGATCACTTACCTAATCTACACAGGACATTAGACACTGTCTCTGAGCAACATTAATTTCTAGAGACCCAGAATGCCACTCTAATCCATAGTCAGAGTGGAGGCTAATCAGGGTCATGTGATAAATGGAGATTTAAACTGAGTTTCACCTCCTAGTAACCTCAGGGATACCCCATAGTTATTGCCCTGGTTTCTTAGTATATCATTGATATACATTTATTCAACAATATTCAGAATCCCCTCATTGGGTCCTTGACCAATGGGATAGAACTATCCTAGTTGGAAGGGTTAATTAGAAACTGCAGACTCTCCCCTTTCTTACTAAAACAGTAAATCAGAAGCAATGCCTCATCCTTGACAAAATCAAAGATGTAAATATCATCATTATAAACCTGAAAAGATACAGCGGTGGGTTGACTTTTATATTCTCATTTGATTGCCATTTGGTCAAAATTAAAAATGAATAGATTTTTGATAATTACAGCAATTTGTTGTAAGCTTAATCAGGGGTTAATTACAATGGCATCCCTTATTTTAGATCCGTGTTTTTACTAAAGCAAATATATACATCCCAGGGCATCAGTATGCAGCTATAGATATCTATCTCCTGCAAACAGGAAATATCTGCAGTAGTTTGCTTTCACCTAGTGAGGAGAGCAGTATACACTCAGTATAGGTTACATCAATTCCCTGTCCTTGTGCCACAAGTCAGTTTTCAGGGACCTTGATCATAGAAGAGCATGCTGTTCTACTGCGTTGATGAGATAGACACTCAGGAGCAAAAAGTTGCTGGAATTTGATATGCATTGCTATGGTTGAGGATATCAGATGTTGAGAGATAAACCACATGAAATACTAGGCTTAATAAGTCAGGGAAGTTTTTTGAGGACTCAGTATTCTGGGGTACATTGAGGTAACCTTAAAAACTGAAGACTTGTTGCTACATCTTGTAACCCCTACCACTAAGGAATAAGAAAATGTTTAGTGGACATGTTTAGTTTTCATAGATAATGTATACAACATTTGGATTTTTTGCTTCTACCCCAAATAGAAGCTTTGAATGAAACCTGGAGCAGAAAATTTTCTCCAGTTGGGCAAGATTGGAGTGGCAGAGCAACAATGCTTAAAATATTTTGGTAGGTTGCGAAGTAGAATAAAGTCTATAGAAACTCCCAATGGGATTATTACAAAGAAGATCCCTAAGGTTTTAGAGTAAGTAAAGGAGTTATTAACCTCTGAAAAGTATCTCTTGCTTGCTAGTATTCCTGTTAGGGACTGATGATAGTACAACAGGTAAGCTATATGGTCTTGGCTCTTCAGAGGTTTATTTTCTTTCTGTAGTTCCTTCTTTATAGTGTAATGTTTATATTTTAACTAGTTTTTCTCTTCTCTCTCTCTTTCCTCCATTATTTTGCACAGAATGAGTTGATAGTAGTTTCCTTTATAATTAGTCCATAAGATATTATAGATATTACAGAATAACAATATAAATATTCTTCTTCTAGACATAGAAAAGGCCCATTTAGATATTTAGGACATGAGTTGGAGGCAGTACTTGAAGAGATTTGGTGTTCTTTTTTGAGGAAGGATTGAGAAACTGTATAATTGTATGAGAGATGGCTGAATTTTGTTAGGCAGGAGCATTTAGGATGAAGAAGAGTGTCTGTTAATGTTGGACAACCCAAGAGGTGAACAGTGGTGAGCATTTTTTATTCCAACTAACAATATCTCAAACTCCTTAGTGTTTCTCAATGGCAAGTGCAGTATCTAATATTCAGTGACTGAAGCAGTTTTGAGGCATGATCGAGGCTTTGCTCTTGGCTATGTATCCGAATTTGATTCTATAGCCATTCATGATTCTGAACGTTATTCAACATAATTTTAATAAATTTCTTTTGTATTTAAATCCATTTATATAGTCATTTTTTGCTACATTTAACTGAAAACTCTAACCAATCTTCCCACTATAACAAAGTTATGGCCACCATAATGAAGGAAGGGGATTCTTTGGATGGTAAAGACAAGCATTCCCATTCCTGTAAAGGGATATCTCCCACTGTGTATTAAATAAATTGACATTTCTATTCAAACATTGATGTCTTGTAAATTTGGTTAGCATGTGTCTATCTCTGCTGAGCCTAATCTCCTCTGGGCACACTAATTTAAAAAATCTTTGTGCCAACCAGCTATGTGGTTCTATTTCAGTGGTTAACATTGATCCCCTATGATCTCCGTCTCTTTCCTCTCAATTCAAAATTCCTGTAATCATTCACTTCCTGGAGTTCACATCTCTACAGTATATTCACATACATTTCCTCAACAAGGCAGGCAGGCAGGCAGGCATTTTTATCTTCAATTTAGAGATTAAAAAAAAAATAGTTAAGGGACACAGTGAAACATATAGAGATTAAAAAACTAAAGTTAAGAGAAGATATATTCAACCAGCAAGTAAGAGTAGAACAGAACCCAGAACTGAGGTCTTTGGAATCTTAGACTAGCCCACCACAGAGAGTTCTCAGCCTCATTTACCTGATTCAAAGAAGTCACAGTGATGGAGGGATGCTGTGTATAGAATTAATGCCATCTTCGTCCATCAGCAAAAACCTGTGGAAATCATGGGAGAGACCTAAGTGAGTGTAATTCGTTTCTAGGTGGCTTAAGGGTTTCTATATCTTGTGTCTTGTGCTTGTTTTGTTTGTGTTTGTGTTGTTTTGAGCTCCTTAGTAGTGTTTACACTGGTGTCTGGTATCTTTACTTCTCATTCTCGTGGAGCTTTAAGGTTACCCTTTCTAAAGCCAGATTCATACAAATGTTAATGTAGTGTTTGTTCACCAGAGCCCTAGGATCGCCACATTAAGACATTGTGTAATGTAGGAAATTTCACTCTTTCCAGCACATGGGACAGTGAAGCACAGAGGCAAGCTGGTTCACAGGGGTTCTGTGTCAGCTAATGGCAAACTTTGTTACTTCTTCACAGATGACTTATTGCCTAGTAGATATTAACAAGCTATACAGATCACCATGGGAACAAAGTTCTCATGAAAAATATAAACCCTTCATTGAGAAGTTTTTTTTTTTTTTTTTGAGAGTACACAGACTAGAAGCATAAAATTTCAGGACTGTTCAGTTGCATGCTGTGCACATATATTTTTATTCTTTTTAAGTCTGCTTTCAGATCCCACTGTATGACTTTGTTCTTGGACCCACTTCAGGCTTTTATTATTTTATTTTATTTTTTTATTAAATGTATTGGGGTGACATTGGTTATTAGAATTATATAGGCTTCAAGTGAATAATTCAAAAATATGTTATATGTGTGTTCACCACCCAAAGTTAAATTTTCCTCCATCACCATGTATTTGAACACCTTTACCCTTATCCACCTCCCCCTTCCCTCCATTCCCTTGGTAACCACTAAACTGTTTTCTGTGTCTATGAATCTCTGTTTGTTTGTTTGTCTCATTTGTTTGTTACTTTCAGTTTTATATCCCACATATGAATGAAATCATATGGTTCTCCACTTTTTCTGCCTGACTTATCCACCTCAGTCTTTTAAACTAAAATTGTCGTTTAATTTATATTGTCACATTATCTGAAATTTATAACAGACCCTACTGCTCACATTGCCCTTTCAGAAACTTACAACAGCTAATATTTTCCCTTTATTTTGCTCTTGCAAAATAAATTAGTCATTTCCAGAGCTTTTTACATTGTTGATATTTTAAAACTAAAGTAAATAGACTTCTATGGTGCATGAACTAGTATTCATCTTCTAAAGAGGTCAAATCAAGGCATTCTAGCAGCTCTTCACCCTTGCTTCTCCCTCTCTATGGCAATCTCATTCATTCATTCATTCATTCAATCAGTATATATTAATCATCTGTTAGTGATTCAATCCTGTATTAATTCCATTAATTGTGTTTTAAAAATAGACAACATAACTCCTTCATATTCAGGAGTCTACCACCTGGTTGGGTTGTGAGACATAACTAGAGATTATATGGAATATAATGTAATTATATGAACATGCTCATAGGTGTTCTGAGAAATACAAATGGTCTATGCATTCTGTTACATCCTTTTAACTTTTGGTAAAGATGAATAATTTTCTCAGTTGACAGAATCTTTGAAGATATGGAACGGATTCAATTACTTAAACTTCTCATTGATTGCTGGCAGCACTTATTATTATGTGTGGTCATGAGTTCTCTGGGGGACACAAGACATCCTAACTCAGCTGATGGCATCCATATAGTCCTACTTACTGCTCAACTAATACTAGGAAGGCAACCTTTTCAACCACATAGCAGATGATGACATAAGGAGAACAGACCACAGAGCATCATCTCTATAAAATGCAGCAAGACCACATACTTTTTTTTTCTAATTAGAGGGTGCTAACTTTCTCCTTTCAAAAAAAGAGAAATTTTTGGAGGAATCTATTAAGAATTTTTTTTTTGGTATCTTCTGGATCAATTTATTTTTTAGATTTACATTAAATATTAGCATTTCTCTTAGCAGCAAGTATTACAGCTTGCAGTTTGAATAAACTTGCTTCTGGTACACACTCTTAACAATTTGAATTTTCTGCAATTGACATGGGTGGAAGTAAAAGGATTATAGAATCACATTTGAGGATTAAAACGACAAGCTTTAGACATAAAACTTATTAGTTAAATGGAGCCTTATATATTACCCAAATATATTCCCCTCCAATATTATGGGTAATATGTTACTTTTATTCCCAACCTCATCAACACATCTTTTCTCTACCCAAAGTTCAAGTCAAATCATGAAGCATGTTAATGGGCTGTGGTTTACCACTTGAGCCTGTGTTTCTTTCTTAGGGTTGACTCATCTAGCAAGACTAAATTGTTTCAGATATAGAATCTATTTTTTCATACAACAAAGTATGTTTATTTTTATAGTCTTCCTGAAAAAGCTGGCCAAATTCAGAATGGGCCATCTGCTGTCAGGTTTTCCTTATAAATGACCTCAGAGAACCCTTAGCATATACCTCAGTTCTAATAAATTTGAAGTCTGTCTATCTATCTATCTATCTATCTATCTATCTATCTATCTATCTATCATCTATCTATCTATCTATATCTATCTATCTATCTAATCTATCATCATCTATCATCTAATTTGTCCATTGGTCTATCTTTCCATCCTCCACTCAAATGTGTATTGATCATTCACTGAGCCATGCCAAGCACAGTATTGAGCACAAAGATACACAGATAAATACATAAAAACAGAAGTAATAGTGTAGTAGGAGAAATGGGTTAACAGACTAATTACAACACAACATGGGAGTGTGTTTCTATATTTCTAGTATTGAGAATGGCATCTAGTACAGAGTAGGTGCTCAAATACATATTTACCAATTTGGATGAATAAATAACAGAGGCCAGTATAATTGGAGCCAGTATAATTGAGAGGTAGAACTGTGAATGAGGGTGGAGAGCATTCAGGGTGGTGCTGGGTGGGTAGAGTATGATCAGTATGAGGCCATGTAAGGACTTTGGCTTTTACTTCAAGAAAGATGGGAAACCATAGGAGAGTGTGGGCAGAAGAGTGTCGTGATTTGACTTAAATCCAAAAAGGATTCCTCTGGTTTCTGTGGGAGAAGAAACTGCAGGGAAGGCAGGCAGAAGCAGCAACAACAGTTAGGCCACTAAGATAATTCACAGGCTAAATGATAAGACTTGAACCAGAGGTGAAGGCAGTGAGCAGTAGTCAAATCTGGATGTTGAAAGTATAGCTCATGGGATTTGCTGGTAGATTTTGTGGGCTGTGAAAGGAAGAGAAAAAAGAGTCATAGAGGACTCTAAGCTCTTTGGCCTATATCTACCAGACAGCTCTTTACTTTCTTGAAGTTTCTGTTTAAATGTCCCTTTATCAGAGAGGTCCTTTCTGACTAAGTGTAGCAAACATTAAGGCTATTCACATATGCTTGGCTTTCCTCTTAGGAAGGTGGTAGGATTGTTCTTCCATGTCCTCTTTAACTCAGGAGTGACCATGGGACTCATTTTGCCCAATGAAATGTGAGCAGATAGGACTCATTCTGTTTTCAGGTGAAACACTTAATAACTGGTGTGTGCTTCCCCTCATTTTCTGTAGCCTATGCCAGAACAATTAAAAACATTTACTTAGGACTATCTTCAGAGTGAGGAATGTGGAGCTAAGCCCCAGCTGACCTTCAGTGATCGTGTAGCATGAGGTAGAAGCAAATCTTTGTTATAAACCACTAAGATTTTAGGGGGCGATTTGTTCCTGCAACATAACCCAACCTATCCTGACTGATACATCACCCTAAGAATAATAGCACTCTCAACCCCTTCCCCAGTTCCCTATCACCCTTACTTTTACCATCTCCTATCATAGGATATATTAATTTTCTTTCTTTGTTTTTAATTCTCCCCTTTTTCTTTGAATGAATGTTCCATGAGGATAGAGACCCAGCCCAATAAATTCACTGCAGTGTTTAGCACTTAGAAAAATGTCTGGTTCATAGCATGTGCTAAAGGAAACACTTGTTCTGTGAATGAAGAGATGCCTGGGATATCAGGGAGCACTTTACAAAACAGAGAGCATTGAAACTGTATCTCCACAGATGCATAGGAATATGCCAAAGGGAAGAAATAGCCTATGGAAAGACCTGACATGTCCAGGGGACTCTAAGAAGTTCAGCATCATTAGAATGTAGGGTGAGTAAAGACAGCTGTGGAAGGGGGGTGGGTTGGGGAGATGGAGATGACACTACAGAGATAGGTTGTTTCCAGTTTATGAAGGACCTTCTATGTCTTATTAATATACTTGGACTTATTTTTTTTGAGCAGGGAAGAGCCAATAATATTTTTAAATTAGTAAGTAAAAAGATAATTTTTTTATTCCATCTGAACAAATTATGTTCAGGTAGCAATCCCTGCTCAACTAATATTCTCATTTCTCTTTGCCCACTGTAGCTATGTCACCCTTCATCAAATCATTTATTTACTTATTTCCCAACATTGCTATGAGCAATGTACTTTGTAAGGTGCATGGGGAGCAAACAGAAGCAAAAGACACTCCTTGCCCTAAATGAGATTTCCTAATCTGGGGTTTAAAACTAACAAACATAAAGGGTAACTGAGCCATATGAGCAAAATCTGGCTTCTTTGAACTTTTCTTTCCATTGGTACATTCACTCATGTTCTACACAAGAAATTTTCTAAAGTTCACTTCACTATTTTACATAATTTTTTTCCAAAAGAAACCATCATTATCATTACCAATTATTGTCATCATCATCATAAAACATCAAAAGTTAACATTTCTGTGACACTTTACAGCTTAAAAATCATTTTGATATACATTATCTCATTTAATCCTTAAAAAACCCTATGAAGTATTATTATCTTCACTTTACAGATGAAAAAAAAATGAGATACCAGGTTCTAGAAGTTGTAACTTGTCCAAAGCCATATACTCAGAAAGTACTGGAATCCAGGTCATGCCAAATATAAAGAAGTAAAAAATGGTTCCTGTCCTACTTGCAGATTTTCTAACCTGTAGTTTCTCACTTCATTTGTTTCTCTCTCTGGACACAAATATTTTCTGAGCATCTGTGGTGCTCAGATATAGAATGGCAGATATAGTGGTAAGGAGAACACACATGGTCTGCTCTCAGAATTTAGTAGAGCTTAGTCTAGCTCACACCATGGGGGCTTTCTTTTCACTAACATCCCTAATAACTTGATGGGGAGGTCTTCTTCTCCACTGGTTCATACACAGAATGGGCATCATGCCATGGCTTCTCCACATTGGCAGCAGCTCCCTCTTTAGTTGGTACGTTGTTTCCTCCTGGTGGAGCACAAACATGTTGGACTCTGTTGTCCCTGCCTTGTCCTACCTCATTAGCTAGCAGGGGACATTCAGCTACTTGAGCCTCAGACTTTCTAACCATTTCAGTCAATAAGCAAAAGCTCCTCGGAAAGTCTGTGTCACTTGTCCCTTTCCTCATCACACCTTCCTCTCTGTGGCCTGAGCTACTGAAGTTTTGACAACCTCCAGGGCTAATAGTCAGCTAGCCAAGGGGCTGACTTCACTACCAGATAGCCAAGAGTCTCATTATTCTGCACGAGAGAGGCCCCACCTGAACAAATTTTGCAGGTTTTTTTTTCCTTATGAATGCCTCTGAGTCTGCAAGCCTAGTTCACTAAGCAAACTTACAAAGTTTCCATTTATATCTCTTGGTCTTTAGTGTGCCTGTCCTACTTCTCTTCCATGCAGGGCTGGGCTGCCCAGAGGGTGTGACATACTATAAGTGCCCAATTAACAATTCCTTAACCCCTAATAGTCCCCAATCTACTGGAGATGTCTACAGGTGACAGCATAGCCTTCTGACTTCAGCCTGTGAAATTCTCCCCTGCTACCAGAATATTATCTAAACCCAAAACAGGAATCAAGACTTTCTAACCATGGACTGGACCTTTGAGCTGAAAGGTCTAATTAATGATGGCCAACCAGGCCTGAATTACCAGACTACATTAGGTCTGGTCTAGTGACCTTAACTGACAATAAAAGAGGGCATCTGTGGGCATCAGGGAAATGTGTGGGTGTCCTTGGTTGGGAGGGCTTTGCTTTCATGGTCATCACAGCTCATGCTCTCTCACTTTGGTTTGATTCATTTGCTAACTTTCAGGTGGCTTCTGAAGCTAGGAACTGGGAACTCAACTAGATAGCACTGGAAAGTCCCGACAGGGCTGGTGACACAGGTATTTATGGGGTGCAGATTGTGCCTCTGTCTAGTTCTGCTTCAAATATTCCCTCCCTTCAGCCACCCATGGTCTTTGCCAGTGAGGTTAACCTTGAGCACCTGAAAATTCTCTATCTGTAAATCTAGAGGCATTCATAAGAAAAAAAATTGCAAAATTTGTTCATGTGGGGCCTCTCCCAGTGCAGAATAATCTAAGGGTGAGGGGGAGCTGCTCTTAACAGAAATGAAATGCTTTCAGACATGGAGAGCAAGATGGAAACAGGTAGAGTTGAGCATAACTTCCTGTCTGAAAAATGGACTTCATAGAGATGGAACTCCATACCACAGGTAGCAAAAGTGATGGAAGATAGGGGTGATGAGAAAGGGAAGATATATGTTTTTTTAATGCAGATTACTGGTTTTCTGATTGTAAAAGTAATTCAAACTCACTGTGGATTAGGAAAACGTAAAAAGTAATTATAAAGATAATACCCACAATAATTGTATACCACATTTTTAAATGTTGCTTTTGACTTCTGTCTTATAAATACATAAATAAAACTCTCTTATTTTAAAATATTTAAAATATTTTCAATTTTACAATTATATAACTTGGTGATGAACATGTTTGTTCCGATACTTCTCTAAATAATATCATAGTGGTGTCTTTCTTCATGACAGAAAGAAAACATTTCAAGAGGAGGGTGAGAGGGGCTCTCTTTTCAGCAGGTTGGATAGAGGAGGGGCACCTTGGGAGAATGGCAAAAATGTCAGGGTTTGATATTTTTTGTGCAGCCTCTTTCTCGTGTGCTTATACTATTTCAGTTTCAGACTATTGTTGACATTGTGGAGTAAGAAATCATATAAAAATCCATATGATTCGTACTTTCATCCTTTTCGCTTTAGCTTGATTTTATCTGGCAATTTTGCCAAAACATTCATTGCTTGGAATATTATTGTATGTATTGACAAGCTCTACATGTAACACAACCCTTTTCAACATGGTGTGGGGAGGAGGGAAACTAAAATTGACATTTCCCACGCTTCCTTATACTTAGGCTTCAGGATGTGGTTTAGAGGCTGCCAATCAGATGTGCTCATGGTAGAACGGAGCTTGGAACTAAACCAGGAGAAAGAGGAGGAGAAAAGAAGGAAGCATTTTCATTACAGATAAAGCTCAAGTTTCATCTGCCCACCTCCTCAGTTCCTGCTCCTTTCCCACCCCAACACTGAAGGGAACCATTTTGGTGTAAATCATTCTATTCCCTTCTCCATCCATTTTTTATATATATACCTATATACATATATTCTACTTTTGTTTTGTTTCTCCATTTTTGTGATAAAATACACATAACATAAAATTTACCTTATTAACCATTTTTAAGTGTAGAGGCAGCATTAAATATATTCATAATGTTGTGCAACCATCACCACCATCCATTTCTATAACTCTTTTTATGTTCGCAGACTGAAACAACATACCCATTAAACACTAACTACCTATTCCCCGCTTCCCTCAAACCCTGGAAACCACCATTCTACTTCCTGTCTTTAGGAATTTGACTTTCTTAAGTACCTCATATAAATAGAGTCATATCGTATGTACCCTTTTGTGACTGACTTATTTCACTTAGCATAACGTCCTGAAGGTTCATTCATATTGTAGCATCATTTCCTTCCTTTTTAAATCTGAATAATATCTCACTGCATGTATAGACGACATCTTGCTTATCTATTCATACATTGACTGATGCTTGAGTTGCTTCCATGTTATAGTTATTGTAAGTAAAGTAATAGTGCTATGAACATGAGTGTATAAATATCTCTCCAAGATCCTGCTTGCACGTATCAATGAACTGAGGCCTGTAACACTTAGCACAGTCTCTGGCACATAGTAAGTGATGGTGAAAGGTGGCCATTATTGCTACTGCTACTATACCTCTCTAAACTCTTCTATAGATGGAGTTATTCTATTACAGTCCTTGGGGGATTGAGAGCATTTTATTATTATCGCCAGATGTGTCTGCTATTGAAAGGTGCTAACACACTCTGTGCTGCATTTCTTTCTTTGAAAGAAACCCACTGTGATATGAACGCCTATGTCATGAAACCTCTTGATGCTTTTAATTTAATATACTGAGAATGTGCATGAGTCCTGTTCAACTTTTTTCCTGAAAGAACCACTTTCCTGTATACTTGAGGGTACCTACACCTTTCAAAGTTTTTGTATGTAAGAGGTTACAGTTAAATTAATACCTTCAGAATGTCTATTTTCAAACAAAGTGAATTGCACTTGTTAGCATATTCTATTGAAGGAAAAGGCATGTATGGTTCCATTTAAAAGAGGCTTTTAGAGTAACCGTGGCTATCATGGAGTGGAGAGAGATTGCGACGGGGTTGACTCCCATTTCTGCCCCTTATTAGCAGCAAAAGACTTTTAATATTTCTGAGTCTCAATATTCTTATATTTATTTTTACCTCATAATGTTGTGAAGGTTTAATAAGACAATGTGTGTAAGCACTGGGCATATAGCACATCCTTAAATAATATTTATTCCTGTCTATCCCTCTGGTCATTTACATAGCTTCTGAATTCACCATCTGTTTGTCGAGTACCAGCTATGTGCCAGCAGGCACTTTGTACAAATGCTGTGGCTATGGGTAAAGAGACACATCAGAGAGACAGTCCCACCTTTAGAGGGTTTTTGAGCCAGTGAGGAAGACAAATCATGGCTAAATAAGCTCAAGAACCGTAAGTGCGATAATAACATTGTGTCCTGGGTCCACATCTTCCAACATAGGAAATACGAGAGACCTTCATAGAACTGTTGCTTGAGCTGCATCTTAAAGAATGAGAACTAGTTCATCAGGCAGGTAAGAAGAGCAGATGTAAAAGCAATGATAGAAAGGGCATGAAGAAATCTAAAACTTCTCTAGAATGCCTGACCCGGAATTATTACAGTCTCTCCTTTGGCTCACATTCATGTTCAAATCTCTGGGTACTGTGATCAGTAGAGAAGCCAAGATAACTAATGCCCATCTTAGACTGAAGCTTGGAACTCCATAAATGAACCCAGGCCTACAAGTCTACCTGGAAAATGCTTAGTTCATACTTTTCTCTCGGTTAACTTTTCATGCAAGAGAACTAAACAAATCTGGCTGCAAATAGGTCCTGCCTGTCACTGTTGATAATGAAAGATTTTTCTCTCTGGAACTGCATCATTTAACCTTATTTCTAAAAGTAGTTTTCAGGTGCTGGATGGGTGAATACTGCTAATAACAAGAAATAATGATTCTTCCAGCAAATATAGGAGAAATTCACTTAGTGGGCAGAAAAGTATGTTCTTCCATGTCCATTTAATAAAGAAAATTTCAGAGCATGAATCAGTTTGTCATTAAAAGTGACCATCCCAGATATAGTTTTTATGTCCCTACAATTTTTTATAAACCACAGGCATCTGCCAGCTGCCGCTGCTGAGACAGGAATGTTTATATCCACACAGAGGGACGAAAACATGGTAGAAAATAAGCAGTCTGAAATCAATAAGAAGAAATACTAGGAGAAAAATGGACAATCAACTTCTGCTGTCTATTTTAAAAGAAATTCTAGTTCAGTGGTAGCTGAGAGATGACTCATCCTGTCTACAGAAGCACCAAGAGAAATGAAGCAGAAGAGATGAACAAAAACAAGATTCCGATTTACATAATTCTCATTTTCATGCAAAGAACTATTCAACCAGCTCATGAAATTAGCTAGCAATTTAACTACCTTACTATTTAGAGTGTCAGGCAAAGTGCACAGATTTTTCTAGATAAGTATTATGACACCTGGTCAGTAAGAAGACCGTCAGAGATAATATCCTACCATCTAGAACACCAGGGAAGTGTCAAAGCCCCTCAAAAAGACCGAGAGAGTGATGTAAGCAGGTCTTTTGGTTGCAACATTCAAGTGACCTCATTCGAGTGACCTCAGAATTGGGGACCTAGGATGTTACTACCAAATTTGGCTGCACAATCACTTCACCTGAGGAGTTTTAAAACTACTGAGGTCTGGGTCTCACTCCAGATATTGTCTGGGGTGTGACTTGGAGATTAGAATTTTTGAAACACTCCAAGTAATTCTAACATTTAGCAGAATTTAAGAACCACTGATAGAGATATATAACAGCTGGAACTGGAATCGAAAGATGCCAGAAAGAAAAACAATCAGGATGCCAGCAAGAAAAACATTCAGGGCCACCATATTGCAGTTTCTGGGAGCACAGGTCACAAGGCGTTGTGTGTAAATGGCGCCCCCTAGAGAGCAACTCCAGATGTGCAATCCTGCAGCCCTATAGATGACTGATACTCTCTCTAGCCCCTTAATTGTGGGACAGATTGTTCCTCAAGTCCTGAATGCTGCCTCATGCCATTTTCTTAAAGCTGTGTTCCTAATGACCCAAATCTCTCGATTTCTCAATTTTAAATACCTGAGGGAAGAATTTAATATATCCAGTTAATCTTTTTGACAAGAATCACTGGCTTCTGACCAGCCTATGGATAAGATACACTTGAGCCAGGTGGTCCCCTCAATCAATCACGAGTGGGGAAACATGTGATGCTGGTCATTAGGGGACCAGAGCTCCAGGCATGGCATGTTCCTTCAGGAAATACGAGCAGAAAGGTGATGTATCTTAAACACAATAAGTCTGGCAGAAGCTGACAGATTTCATTAGCAAGTGTCGAAGCCTGGGCGACCATAAAATTAACTGACTAGACCAGAACATTTTTAGAGTGAAAGGGTGCTATTAATAAGAACATTGGTATGGTAGGTGTAGACTGGAATCTCAGGCAAAGTGGCATGTATGGGCACTCTAGCTTGGCTTAAATTTTATAGAAAAAGAGAAGAAGGACCTAGATTAAATTTTGGGATATGGATATGAAAAGTAATCATGTTTTACAGCTATAGATGGAGAATCATAGTGAAGAAGGGGCTGTGCAGAAATATACTAAGGGTGAAAATTCATGGAGACGTGGTTCTCCTCATTCTGGCAGTTCTAGACATACAAATTGTCTACCTAAGACATGCGTATTAATTTCCTAGGGCTACCGTAACAAACTACCATAAAATGGATAGCTTAAGACAATAGAAATTTATTCTGTCATAGTACTGGAGGAAAAATTATAAAGAGCATTATTCAGTCAATGGGGATATTTGAATCTGGACAATATAATAGATAGTAGAATTGTATTGATGTTTGATTTCCTGAGTGTGATGATTGAATTATGTTACATAGGAGAATATTCTTGTTCTAGAGTATGTATTCAATAATATAGTAAATATATTATTTATTTTGAATATACTATTAGATAAATATATATTTCAATATAAGTATATATATTGAAATATATATATATACAAAAAAAAAAACAAGAAATTTTGAAGTGAGAGAAAGAGAAATCAAATGTAGCATAATGTTAATAACTATTGAATCAAGGTGAAGCATACACATGTTTTCATTTTACTATTTTGACAACTTTTCTGTAAATTTGAAATTTTTGCCATAAAAAGAAAGGGTAAGGACATTAAAAAGTGGAAACTCTCATTTTTATTGGCCACATAAATTAATATAACGACTTCAGATAATAATTTGGCAATATTCAGTAAAGTTCAAGGTATCTAATGCTATAACCCACTAATTCTACTCTTGAGTAATTTTATCAAATTGCACATGTAGATGTGTGTAAGACATTTCATTGTGTTATTGTTTTTACAGAACAAAAAAATGAAGACTAAATATTCACCAACCACAAAATAGATAAAGAAAGCATCTAGTTCTACAATTCACTAGAATGAAAGAATTAGTCTTGTGTGTATCAGTATTTTAAAATCTCAAAAATAATATTATTGAGTGAAGAGAGTATTTTACAGAAGGATCAGTACAGTAATACATCATTTCTATACTGTTATAAGAGTTGAAAACAATTTTAAATCTTGTTTATGGTTCCATACTCCTGTAGTCAATGTTTAAAAATACTGGGGATGATAAACATCCAAATTCAAGATTCCCCATAGGAATCTTCAAACTTACCTGTAATTTGCTTCTCAAAAAAATAATTAGGGAACAATATAGGAAACTGTTAATATGTGACAAAGCTGGGAAGTAGAGAACAGATGTTTGTTAGATTTCTTGACTTTAAGCAGTAAAATAGTCACAATACATTTTTGAAATCTTTGGCAAGACAGGACTGGAAAATAAGCATTTTATTTTGTCTTTATAGTAGGCATGCTAAAAACTTGCTCAAAACTCAGTTAATGGAGCTCTCAGGAGAAGCTGATTTCAAAAGGTATTTCTCACAGTGGTTTTGAACCCATGTACAGCACTAACTTGACACTGTAAGCACTGAGTTGACACTAAAATGCTACATCTCTGTACATAAAAATGCACACATCTATATCTGCAAGGAGTTCAGGACAGGCGGTGCAAGCTACAGCCCTGTAGTGTCACAGTTAAAGGAAGACAAACAGCCTGAAAATTAATCGTGAATAAAACAAACCAGCCGATAGCTGGGTTCTTCTCAGGAAGAACCTCTAGCTATTACTTAGAACCAGAGGAAGATGGAGGCCAGAGGGACTGCCCTGGCCCCGACTCCGTCTCCTTTCTACAAACAGAGACCTCCAGTCAAGCACCCACAGGCTCTTGAGGAAGCCCCAGGGTGACATTCCAGGTTTCCCTATAACAGCCTCAATAATATCCAGTGTGTCGCAGGCTCTTGCTTGTCTTGGAACACAGCTGAGACCTGGAGGCCAAAACTGGGACTGCATAGAGTCTGCTCCTGCTTTTAAATATGAACCAGTTTTATGACTGAAGGTTTTGCACTCTCTCACCTGAGAACAAACGTATTTAAGAATTCATTCATCGGGATGGTGGGCATCTCTTCTGTGTCAGGTACTGGGTTGGACTGAGTAGCCAAGGATGAACAAGGGCAGGTCTGGGCCCTCAGGCTGCTCATAGTCCAGTGTAGGGGGCAGGCAAACAGGTAAAATGCAGTCAGAGAAGAGTCCAGTGCTGGCTGTTGTGGAACCCCCTGGGAGCAGAGAAGGGAGCACATGGAACACTGATGATAGCCATGAGGTTCTGCAGAGAAAGCAAGATCTGAGCTGATGAGGAGTGGCCAAGAGGGCATGTGTAAAGCCTGGGCATGTGGTAGAACATGGTGAACTCAGAGCCCTTTCCTTGAAAAAAGGAAGATGGAAAAGAGAAATTCTCAAAGCATTCAAGGCATGTGGTACTATATGTTAGCAACCATGACTTGAAGCCTGTTTGGACTGGAGATTTCTAAATTTGGAGGCTTTCATTTTGAAATAGTGAATGTCTTGTTTTTCACCTGGCCACGAAGGGCCCCATGACAAACACCTGTTTGATGGCGCTGTTTATCCTTTGATCCCTTCCCACTTTAGCTGCAGGTGGCATTTCAGCTCTAGAATGTTCAGCCAGCCCAGGAAGCTGCTCCTCTGTGGGCAGTGTAGTTCACCAAGAGCTCTAGTTGCATGTGGGAGAAGAGGTGGTAGAAAAGAACACAGCAGAACATTCAGGAGTCCTGCAAACCACCTCAGACTTTCCGTAAGTTCTGGAATCAGGATGTTGACATTTAAATCCTGTCTCTGGATTCTAGCTGTGTGCCCTAAGACAAATTATTTAACCTTTCTGATCCTCAGTTTGCTTATTTGTCAAGTGGGAATATTAATAATTCCTACTTCATGGGGTGGTTGTAAGAACTAAATGAGATATAGCATTTACATAAGGCAGATAGCATTGTGCATATTAGGAATTAATAAATGTTAATTATCATTACTTTGTTAATATTATGTACAAGTATCTGATATCTCTTTAAAAATCCATGTTTTTTACTCTGCCTTTTGCATCGAGCCACTGGATAGATTCCATCAAGCTTTACTTCCTGCATTTGTATTATGAAAAGAGTAGGCGTATTGGATGTGCTTTCTCAAACCATGCCTGTTTCCCTGGAGGTCCTGACACCAGTCTCCCACCCCACACCCACCCCACACCCACCACTGGTGAGAAATGAGTCATTGTAGGCAAGCAACCTCATCTAGTTGGTTGCTCGCAGTGATGTTGCAAACAACCTCATCTAGTTGGTGTTGAAGAGGTTGCTTGCAATATCACTTAATTATCTTGGAATCAAATTTATAACATATGTCTGAAATAGTTTTTAGGCTCTTGTGTCCTCATTTGTCAACCACCTTAATTTTTTATTTCTGGAGAGATGACATTCAGGCTTATCGTGCCTATTGTACTACTTTGGGTCCAGAGATGATATATTTTACACACGTTGAAATAAGCCCTTGTCATTTTCTGAGCTAACACTCCCTGGATGAGTCAGATATTTGGTCTCTGAGCAGCATGGCCTCTGCAAGTGGCCTTGCCTTCTGGGGTCAGGCTGATCTTATCTCTGAGGGATGCCAGCTTGGCTACCATCTAATGGTGAGTTTTGTCAGTAAAAAAAGGGCTCTTGAGAAACACTTCAAACTCATCCTTGGAAGTGAGACCCTCTGTCACGATGAGTCATTCCTGATGAGAGCATGATAGAAATGTGCTCATCTTTGTAAAAGATGACTAAGTACTTCTGGCCAACTAGAGGCTGTCTTTGAAAAACAATTCCATTTTGTTTTCTTCAGTATGAGTTTCAGAACTTTCTAAACTTATTAATCGTTTTTCTCTTCAAAACTCACCCTAATAGGGGAAGGACCAGACCAGCATTAAGGGTATATTATTATATTTGTCATGCCTTCAGAATGTGCCAAGTTCTGTCCTAAGCACCAAGAATATCTCACTACTTATTTCAATACCAAGATAGAAATAGTAATACAAACAAAATGAATAATTATTATTTACTGTTATTGTTGTGGTTGTTATTTTATAAATGAAGGAATTAAAGTTTAGGTAGGTCTGATATTGCTCAGCTAGCATGTAGCAGGACTGATATTTGAACTCAGGCCTGTCTAACAGCAGTAACTGTGTTCTTGACCACTCAACTCTCAAATGATGCCTTCAATTCTCTATCTTTGCTGTGTTCCAACATCAACTCCTCCTGCAGATATTTGTCAAGGCCCAGAATATGTACTCTATTAAGTACTGGTTATCAGTGAGCCATGATCCAGACACAGACCTTTCCCTCACAGAGCTTATAGCCTAGTGGGAGAAAAAAAAAAGTAAGTAAGAAATTATAATATAACTTGATAAATGCTATAGTGAGGTGAGTTCAGGGTACTAGGGGGCCACTTATATAAGTGGTTTATGGTGTAACCTTGTGGCAATCAGGGTAGACTTCCTAGAAGAGGTAACTGAGATAGTTCTAATGGGAATTAGACAAGTCCAAAGAAGGAGAGGGATTAGAGAAGGACATTTCAAGCAGAATGAGCAGCATGGTCGAAGGACCAGAGGTCCCAGGTAGGTGCTGAATACTGGGAAAACACTCTCACATTTGAAGAGTTTCAGGGCAGGACTAAGGATTGGCTCATTGGGGTGCTGACTTTTATCTTCAGTGTCCAGCAGGGTACTGGCTACCTCATTCTGAAAGAACATTGCTTTGCAAAGGAGATGCTCTGAGAGAGAGGTAAGTAAGTTCTTCCCCCTTGTGGCCTGAAGTGATTACATGAATGCTGTCCTGGGCCTTGATGAGAAGCTCTGAACAGCCTGGCGATGATGCTCTGTTATGCAGCTCCACGCTCAGCCAGGGTAGACCTGGTGGACTGGCAAATGTTGTGTGGTCAAGACATCACAGCACCACATGTTAGATGCTGGTACAATCTAAAAGCCAACATTTGGAAGGGTGAGTCTTGTTTTTCTGTTAAACATAACTGCAGAGAAGAAGGAAACCATTGTAATGAAATGAACCAAAGAGAAGCCTCCCTCTGTGTGCTGCTAAGACTTCCACAGATGGTATGAAGGAATTCTGGGGTCTTGTCTAAAAGGTGAGACCTTGGGAAGGCCACCTTTCCCTTTGTTTCTCCATGGTACTGCCCCAGCAGTTGCTTCAGCACAACTGTCAGTTGGATGCTTGTTGGGCAAAGCTGTTTCACAAAATTATGAGTAAATCATGAAACAGGTAATTTAAAGATATGCAATGTATTATTCAGTTGACCAGGTGTGGCTTCACACAATGATTAGGCTGTTGTGTTATTATTTTTGTCTCTTTTGTTTACTACCTGCCTAAGTGGGCCACTCAGCTGGGCTCTTAGAGATACTTTGGGCTCTCTTGTTAGACTTTCCAGACTTAACCCTTTGGTTCAGTTTGGACTGGTTGTTCCATAGCCTCCTGAATCCCAGTCTTGTGTTTCTTCAGCATTTTGCTGTGTCTCTTAACCTAATCTTCCCTCCTGGGCCCTTTCTTTCCTCGTAGAGAAATCCTCCCTCAATTATTGCATTTCTTTCTTTAACCGTTTGTAGAAGCAGTGGGAGTCTTCCAGTCTCACTGAAATTGGCAGAGACCATGTTGCAAATCCAAAACAGGGGACATTGCACAAGAGAGGACTTGGAAATTTTCTATTTCTGACTCATATTTCATATCCTGTTAGACTTCTTTCACAGTATGGTGGTTCAAGTTTTGCCACTGTCTAACTTAAATAATCTTGGACAGTTTTGTAACCTCTTTGTACCTCATTTTCTTCATCTGTAAACTGGCATTATAAGAGTACTCAGTTTATGCGGTTTCCTGAGGACTAATGAGCCGCCACTGTACAACACTGAGAACAGTACCTGGCCCAGAGGAAGCACTGTTGAGTGTTTGCCTTCTTCTAGTTGGCTATTGTTCTCCTTTCTGATTACTTCTTGTGGTCCTTCCAACCATGCTTAAATCATCATCTACGTATTGTTTAGATAACATTTGCCTACAGAAGCAAGTTGCCAAGGAGTTCACAATATTTATTCAGGAAGTAACATTCCTTCACAGTGACTTCCCCAAGACTCAAGAAAGTCGTATGGCAGTAAGAATGACCTGCACACAAGCTCCCAGCTCACTCTTCCTACTCAACAAAATTATACTCTGGCTTTCTATAAGGTCCTTTTCCAAATTCCTGACTGTAGACTGTCCAGTCGTCATGCCTATTTCCTCTTCTAGCATTAGATCTGAACCCTCTCTAGTAATCTTGAGTAGTAGGTGTCACTAATTTATGTCAGATAGTTTTCTATTAAAATTTGTAGTTTTTGGAAACCAGTGTTCTATTGTGTGCCATACTACACTTTTTTGGTCTTGGAATTTGCTTTATTCATTTGTGGATTTCTGAATGGAGTTTGGATAGACACCTACCTTGGTGTTTTTAATATATTCTACAAGCCTAAACAAATGCCTGCCATAGCACTTCACACCCATCATTTCCTTCTCCTCGGGAATAGTGCTGTGCAATAATAAAATGCTATTGCTTCTTAGTGATCTTTTTGTGTGTGTGTGTGGCAAAAGAGTCAAAAATTATGTCCTGCTGGAGAAAGACCACATTTGCCTTTAAAAAAATTCTATTTCTTTCAGGTATAATATAATTAGATTTGTTGTTTCTTTTATAGATATTACATTTTCATCTTTGTTTTTTTTTTGAAGTCTATTATTCTAATTCTCTCTGTTTTATCATGGACAAGATAAGAATTTAAGGCAAAAATTCTCAATTCTTGAGCTCATTTTTACTTTTATATTTGCAAAGATATAGGAGATAAAATGACCATCCTTGATGTTAGCCCTCTCCCCTGTGGAAGGGACCACAACAGACTTAATTTCAAGCCATGTCCTAGTGACTTTGCAGTCGATAAATGGTAAGGGTAGTGATAACGTCTTTATTCCCTGGCACAATCATTTGACAACAATGAGAAATACTCTGAGTTGTTAAGAAGAGTACATTAGCACGGTGGATATGGCAACTGAGTGGGTTGCTCTATGTGTACTTTGTAGGACTGAGCCTCCTAGTTAGTAGGTGATTTCAAATCCATATACTTTACCTTCCCATAGTTGGATGGGAAGCTGGGAATCTCTTAAAGGTCCTCCTCAGTAAAAGGGTTCATGTGTCTCCTGTGAGTCCAAAGTCATATAGGCTATAATGAAACCATAGGAAATTGGATATAAAGTGATTGAGACTCATGCCGGAGAGCAGCTGCTTCCCAGGAATTATTATTTTAATACTGTTCTTAGGAAGTGCCATGGTTCAGCCAAATGGGGTCCATATCCAACCAGAACGAGAGGTGGCAACTAGTATTCAAAGAGTATTGGCAAGGGAAGCAAAGCCTTTTGCAGAAATCAATTCAATAAAGATGTAGGACTTAAAACTACAATTTCAGCAATTATGTAAACAAAGTCTAAGAAGTCAGCATTACCAATTCTGAAGCAGGAAGTGGACATTTCGGCAGAGGCAATGAAGGAAAATAAGACACAAGAGGGTTTCCAGGATGTGGCAGAAACACATTACGATGTGGGCTTCTATGTGTTCTTGCCACATGAGGGCAATCCCCTGTCCCAAGTGAAGATAAACAGGAGTTTAATGCCAGAGTTCAGCAGGGATCGCCACACAACAGTTTCTGAATATAATTCTCTTTAATATATGTAGGTTCAGCGATCTTTACCAAATCCCTCTGTCATCTTCATAAAAGTTTCGAGTTGAAGAACGAACTGGGTGAAACATCTGAAGGGGGCGGATCAAGGTGAGTTTTCCAGAATAGACGGAGCACAGTACAGAGGCCCTCCGGAGCCTTTCTTCATCCATTGTGCTTTTGCTTTTTGTGTTTGTTACAAATGCATGCCTCTGAACATGGGCTTAAGGAAGAGGAAACGGGAGAAGTAATGTTTACTGAACACCTACTGCATCCCAGGCCCTTTGTTAAGCATTTCATTAACATGATCTGCAAGTTTTGCAGGTGTCCTGAGGGTACAAATTGCAACTTCATTATACAAACTGAGGTTGGAGAGGTGCAACCATGTTGGTGGTTTTCTGAGCTGGGAGACTCTGAAGCCGGGTTCCACCACCTCCAAAGCTCACACTGTGTGGCCTCCTGTATATGGCTTCCTGAAAATCTGCAGCTGCAGGCAGGCTTCCTTTTCCATGCCATCAGCCTGTAGAATGCAAACTGCCCCTATGATCTGCAAAATCACTTTCTAACATAAGCAACAACCTTGCCATATAAGGTAGCTTCTTGGTAAAGAGGTTTAGAAACTCTTGTAGGAAATGACACGTGTATCAACTCAGCACAGGCCCTTGAGAAGGCAGAGAAATGCACTCTTACTGAGTGCATGCTGTAGTGGTTATTACTAGGAGTGGTCACTCAGAGAAGGATGAAGGGACCCTGGCTTGCTAGGAGAGAACACATAAGAATAGCTTCCATTTTTTGCCTTGGAAGCCCCACATTTTTATCTAATTTAATCCCTGTTTTCCAAGGAAAGAAAGAGTCCAAGAGAATATGAAGAAGTTGTCAAGGCCACACAACTCCTAAAGAGCAGGGCCACTCAGACTCACTCTGCCTAGGGAACTCAGGTGTTCTCTGCTGTGCTTCAAATGCCACGCTTCCAAGAAGAGCCATTTTCTCCTCCCTGAGAGTCGAAGTTGTGCCACCAACAGCCTCAGCTGACCAGCTCTGCCCTGTGATTTTCAGAGACACTAACAGGGCTGCCCACTGACCTGTAGACTCCACTCCCACCTATTGCCTAAGGTTTCTTTCTTTCTTTCTTTCTTTCTTTCTTTCTTTCTTTCTTTCTTTCTTTCTTTCTTTCTTTCTTTCTTTCTTTCTTTCTTTCTTTCTTTCTTTCTTTCTTTCTTTCTTTCCTTCCTTCCTTCCTTCCTTCCTTCCTTCCTTCCTTCCTTCCTTC
>PVKZ01003039.1:0-27333 GCA_004027375.1 Macroglossus sobrinus
AGAGTTGTACAGGCCCAATTTAGTCATTTTGACTATTCATTTCTTTCAGAGGTCAGCTGCTTTAATTTTTGGACTGCTTTTGTTTTAGGTCATCAGACAGTGTGCAGGTCCAGTCCGAGTTTGAAGCCTTTTTTAGGTGTGACACATGCAACCAAGAGTCTACTCCTCAGAATTTAGCGGCACAGGGGTCAGTCAATAGCGCCTGTAAGGGCCCTTCACGCGCACTAGAGGGAATCTTTTTTGAGGTGTCTTTTCCAGTAAACAAAATCTCCAGGTTATCGAGTATGATTTTGAGTTTTTCGTTGCTTTGAAGTACACTGTGTAAAGGTTATTATACCAAAGCATGAATATTTTCAATAGAAGCAATTAGCCTTTATGATATTGAAGCATGTCTCCTTTTACCAACCGTGGATCAAAAGAAGCAGGAACCAAATGTATGAGGCATCCTGTAATTATCTCCAAAAATGAAAGCTTATGAGCCCCCAAAGAGGTTGAATTGGGATTTAAAAGGATGAACAGAAATATATTTGGCCAAGGTATTTGAAGAGTTTCTACTAATTTTGCCACCTGAATCTGAATAATGCCATTAGTGTGTCCAACGAAACCTGGAGACTGAGGACAGTGAGCACAGTGAAAATGTCATAGAATGGGCCCAACCGCAGACTTGTTAGAGCAGCTGACCAGTGAAGTAGATCCTCCATCACTGTGCAGCTGGAGAGGAGTTCCCTAAGTGAGAGTAATCTTCTCTAGCAGTTCTTCAGCACTGCCTTTAGCTTGTCTGCAAGGGAAAGTTTCTGCCTAGTGAGAAAACATACATATGACTAAAACATATTTATGTCCATGAGATGGGAGAAGCTGTATGAAATCTGTTTGCCAAAACTTAAATGGTCCCTTAGGCAATTTAAACCATCGAGGGGCAGTGTGAACAGGCTTCCTTGGGTTATACTTTGGACAGGCAGGACTCTAAAGTTAGGCACTTTGTGGCCTGGTTAATATCACTGCCCCCCACCCCACATGTCGATTCACAGATGCTGTCACTTTGTCAGTGGACCAATGGTTTAATGCACATACAGTAGTTAAGAGTGAAAACTTTAGAGTTTCTGGTAGAATGGGGTTGTTATTTGGTCTGAACCAGAGCTTTTATTCCTTAGCAAACCAGCAATTGTTGGATTTCCATTCTTGTTTTTCTTTTTCCAGAGACAATTGTTTTGGCTTCTCTGGACAGTTTTCCAAAGTTATCAACTGGAGGAATATGTCTTTAAAGCAGGATGGAGGTTTGGCTGCTGCTGATGGCTTTAAGAGCCGCACTCGTAGCAGAAACGTCAGCAAGGTGATTTCTTTTAGCTTCCAAGGAGTCAGGTTTAGAATGTCCTGGAATCTCAATAACAGATAAAGCATAGGGAAAAGCATAGCATCTACTAATTCCTGATATATCAACCATTTATAATTTTATCTCTGTTGAAGGTAAGGAAACCAGGTTGATTCCGTAACATTTCAATGTCATGAACTACTCCAAAGGCATATTTACAGTCACTATAAGTGCTAACAGTTTTATCCTTGACTAAAATGCAAGCTTGAGTGAGGTCAGGTAATTCAGCTGCTGTGCTGAAGTAGGTAAAGGCAAAAATGCCACCTCAATGTCTTCAGAGGGCTTCACAATGGCTTAACCAGTGCAGTACTTAACATTGTCATATTTAAGTATGAATCATCTGTAAACCATGAGAAATCAGCTCTACCTAGAGAAGTCTCCTGCAAATCATCAAGAGGAGTCGTGAATGATGTCAGTTTCAAATACGCATGGGGTGCTTAATCAGTTTCAGAAGGGAGAAGAAGATCTGGATTAAGGTTATTACAACATGAAAATTGTATGGGAAGAGGTTAACAGAAGGATTTCACAGGAAGTAAGGCAACTAACTGAGATGTTTAGACGGCTGATGAGAAGGCTGAGAGCATATAAAATGCTTAAACTCATGAAATTCCATTTCCAGTGTCTTGGCTCTTGACAGTAATAGCAAAAGTTTGGAGTTCTTTGGTTTCGCATAGGGCCTCTATCTGCTAAGTGTGAAAATTAAAAATTTTGGCCACCTTACCTAGGGTGCTTCTTCTAGAGGACAAGTCGAATGGCCATACCCAGGGCGGCCACAGTCTCCCATTTTAACCTGGTTATCTTAACTAGGAGGGAAAGATCTGTTTTCAGTCTATTAATAAAAAGAATTTAAAAATACCCAAATAGTAGCAACACCTGGAAACCAGACTTTTCCTTAAAAACAACCTGAAGTCTATTAGAATAGTTATAAATAGATTAGTGATACTTTTGTGAGCAAGTGTGAATTTTGCTCCAATCTGCAGACTCTACAAAAGCCTTGGGAATTGCTTAGTGTAATTTTTGAGCAAGTTCTCTAGCTTCTTCCCCCAAATTGGAGGATTGCTCTTTTAAGTCCCTTCAGGGATGTTCACACCTGGCAGTTCTCATCCAGCGTCGAGCCTGGCCTTCACCAATGAATACGTGAAGTAGCTGATATAAACCAGAGAACCCAGTCTGATAGGCCTGAATGATAATATGAGATTCCTCAGCAAACTTGTGGGGAACCTCAGGTACCTTAGGGAATTCCTTTACAATAGATCCAAACTCAGCTTCAGTTAAGAAGACATGAAACTTGGAGTATGTTAAGATCCCCATGACATTAATCTAAAATGAGAAAGTACTGGTAAGTTTAAAAGAAGGAAAGTAGGAGAAGATTCTAGAGAAAATGGCACCAGAAGCAAAACTGAAGGTAAGGAAGGCTGGAGTGGAGGCAAGACAGCATCGAAGGTGGAGCGTGAAGCAAAGGGGTTGGAGAGATGCACTTGGGCAAGATGGAGATGCCTGAGGCAAAGTCTGTATAGAATAGCACGGACCTGACGGTGGATCCTGAGATGATGGAGGAGAAGGGGAAGGGCAGAACAGCGCTGCAGAGGGAGAACACGTGGCTTCAGACACCACTGTCTTTCTTTAAAATTTCAGTAGCCTCTGTTAATTTTAAGATTATTTCAAAAAAAGGCAACATCAGATTCTTGGTCTCATTTGGAAGCCTCAAAATACCATTCAAAATAGGCAGTTTTCCCAGCAGTTTTTACCTATTTTAGTGCTATTATTGTCCAATACAGTTTTAAGAAAATAAAGTTTGGGAATCTCAAAAGTTCCCCCGAGTGGCCACTGATTTTCTGAATCACTTTTCTTTGATTTTGCACATTAGTTAAATGTGCTCATGAAAATTGCTGGTTGCTTTTAACTATGTACTCTGCTGGCATCCATGACAAAAGAGGGATAGTCGTAGAATATTTAGATAGCTGAGATATCATTTTTCAGAGATTCTTCTCTAGAGCAAAGGGCCCAAGATAAATTACGACAGCTTCGACAACCTACAAGTCAGACACCAGCCAGCCTCACTCTAAACAGTCCCAAAAGACCAGGCTAAAAGCTAAGAGCCAGTTCTAGAAAAATAACTGACCTCAGGGAGCCCAGTTAGAGGCTGAGCTGGGTGGCACTTCTCTGTCTAAGACAGCAGTCTAATGCTGGGCCAAACCGACTAATTTCAGTAGAAATAAACTCTGACCCAAAGGGATCTTTAGGCCATTTTTATCTAAAAGGACAACCCATTTCCAAAGAAGTCAGGCCAATCTGTCAAACTGAGTACTCACAGACAACAGAGGGACAAACAGACAAGCCCTTGCTAACACACGCACACACAAAAATAAATCCCTTGAACAATTCCCAGATAAAGTGCAGTGAACTTCAGAATGCAAAAAGCAGAAGCTCCATTCCAGGAGGCTCACCCTAATCCTCCTAATTAGAGAGCAAGCCTTTAGCCCAAGCAGTTCTATGTGAGGCGCCTGCACCTGATGGCTCACCTGCCCTGACACCATCTGATTGTTCTTCCCTGAAATCTCAGAGAAGCCCCCAAAATGTTGACTAAAAAATAATATCGACTAGGAATTTTGTCACCAAAAAGGATTTATTCAGGAAAAAGAAAGCTTTCAACCCAGTGCATGCAGACATGACAAGCTGCGTGCACACTCTGGCCTGGGTGCCAGGATGGAGGGGTATTTATAGAAGGGAAAAGGAAGATAGAACCATAGAGCTTTATTATAAACAGACTTTTTCTTGTAGGGTTTTTGCATGTAGGGTTTTTGTGATTACATAGATTGCAAGAAGTTCCATAAGCCCTAGCTCATCTCATAGACCCTTCTGACTGATTACATTTGCTTAAAATTCCACTTAGTCTTAATCACCAGCCATATGACAGAGTTATTAGATAAGCACACAGGCCACCTAACCAAGGAAGGTCTTCATCTTGAAAGCCGTGAAAACCTACATAAATGACCACAGGACTGACCCTGCTTTTCACTTCTCACATCCTAATTCCACTCATGTTTTAAATTTGCCAATAAAATACAAATCCACCAAACCCTAACAGCACTGCACTAAACCTCATAAAGACAGAGACCCTTAATTCTCTCTCTCTGTCTCTCTCTCTCTCTCTCTCTCTGTCTCCTTATCTCTCCCTCCCTCTCTCCTCTATCTCTTTATCTCCAATCCCCTGGGTGTGCTATGTATTCTACAAAAGTGAGTTTACAGCTACCTGTGTGCACAGCAAGTGAGGCTTTGCACTGAAGAAAAATTGGCTATTTTATTGAAAATGGTGCCACCCAGGATAGTGGGAAAGCCAGTGCTCAAAAGTCTGAAGTACCCAATGGCTTACAGACAAGAAGTCTTATAGAGAGGAAATCATGAGTAACCCTGAGTAAGGGGTTTGGAGTGGTGGGTCTTGCTGATTCGTCTTAGATTAGGTTAAGCAGTTAATTTTCATTGCCTGGTCATCTGCTTCCCTCTTGGTGTGGCCTTGTCTGCATTCAGGGAGATTTTGGTGGGGTTCTTGTTGGCTTTGTAGGCTGAAATACATCTTAACAATACTAGTCAGTAGGTTGTCCTGGTGTGCAGGAGTGAGAGCTATATGTCTTGTGCTCTCACTCATTGCATGCTATTAGTATGTCCATGACTTGGTTACTTGTCCTTCCAGCAGTCTAACTGGTCAGTCCTCAGCTGAACACTTTCTATAATGGTTAACAGGGAGCCATGTGACTTCCTGCCAGTGGCTGTTAGCGTAAACTAACTTACAAACTTATTTTATATTAAAGATGTTTTTCTGAGGATATTAATTCTCCAGCTTCACCAGACCTGTGAGTAATAAACCTTGATTTTTCATAGTTCTCTGGTGGTTGTTGTAATTTCCATCAGAATCTGGTTCAGCCACAACGTGGACCCTGGTCCGAGTAACAAGAAGTAGGGGCCCAGGCCAGTGCCCCAGGCCTTCCTCACCTATAGCATCACTATCAACTGGCTGAGATTTAAAGGGAACAATGATGAAACCTACATTATCAGGAAGAGTGGTTAAAGTACTGATGTAGAAAGATCAAGGGACTTAAAAGTGAAAAGTGTAGTTTCAGGTTTTCCTGCAATGAAATTATATGAATGGTCTTAATAGCCAAGTGTAGTTTTTTGCTACATGTGTAATGACGATTCTATTTGTAAAACAAGAACAAATTACTTACACTGATATATGTCATTTGAGAAGAAATCATTCTTCAGAAATTCATGTTGCCCTGAAATAAACATGAATTTCCAAATATTTCTGATGAAGTTTAAAAAAAAACTTTGTGAAGGCAGGAAAAAGGACAGGAAAAAAAATCCATCCATACAACAGAGTAGAAAGCTTAATAAAGCAGTTATTTAAATTATATTTAGAAGTTAAACTCCACAGTGGAAATTCCAGCACATACATAAAAGAAGCATGATCTACAACCACAATCTGACTGAAAGATCACAGTTTCTGGTTGTGATGTTTGAAGCCTGGAATTAAGGGCACTTTTTCAACCTCAGAAATATTGTCCCTTTTATAGCTGCCATCCCAAAGAATCTCTTCAGAGCCCCCTATATGTCTTTATGCCTCTGGCTGTAGATGGTGGGGTTCACAGTGTACATCACTGAGGTTACTGCACTTGACTGTGAGCTATGGGTAGCAACAGAGCTGAGGTACACTCCTAGGCCCATACAGTAAAATAAGGAGGCAACAGAGAGGTGAGACACACAAGTAGAAAATGCTTTATACTTTTCCTGAGCTGATGACATTCCACTTACATAGAAAATGATTTTCCTGTAAGAGTAAAGAACTCCAGCTAGGGGACCACCAGTCAGCAGGACAGCTCCAAAATATATCACCATGTTACTAAGAAAAGTATCAGAACAGACAAGTTGGACCATCTGATTGAGTTCACCGATATAGTGGGGGATTTCCAAGCCTTTACAGAAGAACAGTTGCAACACCATTAAGCTTTGACACAGGGAATACAGGGTACTCATGATCCAGGACACTATCACCACAGATCCAAGGGTTCATGATGACTGTGTAGTGCAGGTGTGACAGATGGCCACAAACCGATCATAGGCCATCATGATCAGGAGGAAGTCATCCAATACTATAAAGAGCATGAAAATATACATCTGGGTGATGCAGCCTTCATAGGTGATAAGTTTGCTCTGTGTCAGGATGTGCACCAGCAACTTTGGGACAGTGATGAAGGTAGACCAGATGTCCACCAAGGACAGTTTGGAGAGGAAGTACAGGGGTGTGCAAAGGTGGGATGATGAGTGGGTTTCCAAATACAGTGATCAGAGCCCAAATTTGATGAGCTGCAGTTCTGGTTCCTTTGAAAACCTCAGAAGAAGAAATTCTGAAACTCTTGTAAGATTCTCTGGTTCCATGTGGAAGAGGTGACTTACAAAAAAGAGGTAAATAATGTGAGTAAATTTCATACAAACCAGCATTACTCACATAGCTCTAATGCTAAAGTTTATATTTCGTAGTCAAGAAATTAATTTCAACATGTTTTATGTGGATCTGGCCTCTCTTGGAATTTCCTGTTTCATTTCACATTTGGAATTTGTTCCAATCTGCTTTTTTAAAGGGGTTCATGTAGTCTACATTTAAATGAGACATTCTTCATGCATTTCAGAAATATTGTTTGCTGACCATGTTTTAGGCACTGTCTTGGCTGTGTGTATAGATGCTGAAGAATAAAAGTCCCTTTGATTAAATGATGAGGAAAGAATGTAGAAGAAAATAATAAAAATACATAACATATCAGGTGGTATGAGGAAAAGGAAAGTAGGTCTAAAGAAGAAATTAATTAGGGCATTGTGTTTTTAATGGATTTTTAGGCAAGACCTGAAAATGAGATGACATTTGAACAGACACCTGAAGGAAGAAAGCAGGGAGTTGCCAGGTCACTTGGGCAACTGTGTACCTCACAAAGGGAATGACCAGTACAAAGGCCCTGGGGAGAAGCAGAAAGGGTTAGTGATTTTCACAAAGTTAATATTAGAGCATTCATTGGGCCTTGATTATGACATTTTCAGGTTACTTCTAGACAGTGGTTTTCACCAGAAATAACTTTATCCCTGAGGCATCTGGCATTTTAAGGGATACTGCTAAACACTGACAATCCACAGAAAAGCAGCCCCCAAAATTATTATCCTGCCCCTAATGTCAATAGCGACAAGTGAGAAAACCTAGTCTAAACCTAGTATAAACCTAGTCTAAACCTAGTCTAAACAACTTGAGTGTGCCTACGAATCAACAAGGATTCTCTTGGAAATGTAGAATTAGATCAGCAGGTCCTGCAGAGCCCAGAGACTCTGCATTTCTAACAAGCTCCCAGGTGGTGTTGATGCTGCAGGTCCTGGTCTGGGGTCTTTTTTGAGCAGCAAGGCTGAGGTCCTGGCAGGAGTAGGCAACTTTAGGTCTTCTGACCTCAAAATCATTTCTGCATGTAATTTTGAATGAATAGTGTATTCACTCACTCCAGAGACTGTGATAAATTCTGTTTGTTTCTTTTATATGAGGGCACTTGAGTGAAATATAATCATACACTTTTGAAAAAGATTTTATAGTGGGCAAATTAAAAAGCTCCAAAAGCTGTCCACATCCTAATCCCTAGGGTCTTTGAATGTGATATTTTTAAAGCAGGGAAAATTAGGGTAGCAGATGGAACAGGGTTGCTAGTCAGCTGACTTTAAGGTAGAAGATGAGCCAGGATTATCTAGCTGAGACTAAGGTAATCACAATGCTTCTCTACAGCAAAGAGGACACAAGAGGAAAATACTACACTGCTGCCTTTGAAGAAGGATGAGGGGCCTTAATCATGAATTGTGGGAGGCCAAAATGCAAACTGGAATTGAAAAGAAAACAGATTCTCCCCCAGAGACTTCACAAGGAACCAAGCCCTGCAGACATTTTGATATTTATCTATGAGACACGTTTAAGATTCTCACATTAAACATAATGTGGGAATATTTTACAGCAGAAATATAAATCTAATACAAACCTTAATTCAGAAAATTTACTGAGTGACCTGAATTGAAGCCTCTTATTTTAACTTCCTTTAGGTAAGTGCATTTTACTTTAAAAACCCACATGAAGTAGATGACCCTCTTTGTTTCATTGTGTGTGTACACATACGTGTGTGTTTGTATGTTTGCATGTGCACACAGGCTTGATGACAATGGAAAAGTCATGTTTACTCTGGGACATGATCAACAAATTTGTAATCCAGCGCAGTAAAGGAAAAACAGTTTAAAAGAATGCTAGTTCCTGCCAAGGAGGAAAAAGCAACAAGAATGTAGAGCCCACAGAGAGCCAGGTGCAGAGAGAAGAGGCAGCTGGCATGGGTGCTGCAGTTCCCTCCGACTCAAGAAACCTCATACTGACTGGACCTTTACTGCCCCACTGACCTCATCACAGTGTCCACCTAAGCTCTGATCTAATTGTTATCCCTGTACCTATTTCAGGTTTATTTGATCACCTTTTTTAAAATTTATTTTTATTTTTATTTTTTATAAGGCCCAGTGGTGAATGCGGCTGGCCTTTCTCTCACTTTTCTTTGTGGAATTATGTTGTTTACTAACTTGGGCTTTGAGTTTTTACCTCTCTTATTTTGCATCCAGCGAGTACACTAGTCCTGGTTCTGCTCCTTGCCTCCACAGACATACGCTATAAAATCCTGTTTATGCCACAACTATTGATCCCCTTGCTTCGCATGTTTATCCCTGAGGACATGACATCATACCACACTCATATCATTGTATTGGGCCTTCTCCATTATAATGTGAGAGGAAACAAAGGGAGGCCTCACTTATTTTGCTCACTTATGTGGTTCCATAAATATGTGAATGTATATAGAAAAAATAGTAAGAAATGGAAAAGTCATAGAAGAAAAAGAAGGTCAGGAAAAATAAAACCAGGTTGATTATAGTGGATTCAAGTAACTGTGTAAGTGAAATTAAATAGAAATCAAAGACTAACTCTAAAATAATAATATAAAATACAATAAGTAGTATCTGTAGAACTTTCTACTTACATACTGGATTTCAATATCCTTAAGAAAAGAATAGAGGTGAACATTAACTGAATGCAAAGGAATGCCATTCACAAGATAGGAGATGATCTAGAACTTTTTACCTTTAAAAATAATGGGAGAAACACAATCTGACAAACTGATAGAATTGAGCACATGCACTTTAAAAATTGTCATACTTTACCCCAAATACACCTCTACATATATAAAGAAATTCAATGTCAAACAGCAAAGTTGGTGGGAAAACTCCAATTTGACACATTAAATAAATTAATTAGTCAACCCAGTAAACAAACATAGCCATCTCTGGGCTTTGGGTGAGGCTGGATAGGCTCTCAGGGGCCCTCAGGTAGAAGGTTTCAGGTTCCTTCCTCTCTGACACTTTGCTGCAGTACCAGCTGGGATCTCTGACTCACCTAGATGAGGCCTCTGAGAGGGATGACTTTGTGTGTAAGTCTGAATTCTTTTCTGGATGGTAGATGCTGGGAACTGAAAGTCTTTCTCCAGATAGGACAGCAGGAAAGAATGAAGCATTGGTACCCAACCAGACTTAGGAATCCAAAATAACAAATACGTCCTGTAAGCCCAGAGTTGTATATACAGCAGAGGAGACATTTTTTTTATCTGCTCGTTAGACATTATTTATATTGTTATTCACACCTCTGAGCCCAGATTCCCCTGGTCTGGACTGAATGGAAATATTTCCTGCTGATTCTCTGTTCCCAACGGTTAGAAGGTTAGAAGTCAAGTAAATCCTGTTTTCATTACTCCTTCTCCATGACTCCTGCCCACCTGATGTGTCATCTCTCAGCACCTTATTCCAACTCTGAGTTAAAGTTCTCTCAAAACTCTAGACTGAAGGTGATATCAGAAACATTGCAGAGTGAGAGCCATCCCCAGATCTCTCCCCTTGAAACAACAAGCTGAACATCTAAAACACAACAAAAACATCCAAACTGCACACCAGCATGTCTCAGTGTGGAATCTGTGTATAAGTACTACAGGTCAGAACCTTGGGTGTTGGTTTGTGGACTGGGAGAAATGAATAAGCTGCCTCCGGCAGCCAGAGCTCCCTGCAGTAGGAGGCGGAGAAAGAAGGTGCGGTGACTTCCCTGAATAGCCCTGTTTGGGAGAGCCAGCAGCAGTGCCCAGGTATCAGAACAGAAAGCAGAGAAGCAGGATGGCAGAAAAGCAGGGACAGCAGAGAAAAAACAGTTGATTATTACCAACTGTGATTGCAAAACCTAGGTTGAGCTGCAGCGCCAAATCCCAAACCCAGAGGGTCCCTCCCCACATAACCTCTGAGACCAAAACCGCGGAGCACCAGGCAATCTGAGCAAAAACTACCGAAACGATTGTTACATTGACAGGGACTGAAACTGAGAGTAGCGAGCCTGATTAAACATCTATAAGAAGAAAAGGAGACATTATTAAGGCTTTATATAAAGCAGGAATCCAAGAGGCTTAGATGCCACATACTGGATACCAAAACAAAAATGCCTCTTTGGCAACAGGCTAAAAGGAGAGCTTTACATAATTAACTTCTTTTTGTAAAAAAAAAAAAAAGCAGAATAAATTTTCATTAATGCTCAGGTGGAGAAATAGTTCATTAAACACCAGGAACAACCAACGTGATGAGGCATCTCAGAAAGAAAGAGAAAAATCTCCAGAAAATCAGCTTACAGACATAGAAATATGTGACTTAAATGACAGAATTGAGGATGGTACTTCTGAAAAAAACTCATTGAATTTTGAAATGAGTAATATCAACAGTTTCAGGAATTAAAAAAATTTTAAAACTAGATGAGCAGAATGAGTTCTTTAGCAAGGTGATTGGGACTCTCAAATAGAATTAAATAGAACTTCTGATGATGAAGAACACACTGTAAGAGTTGAAAAATAAAATAATAATCTTGGGAAATAGAGTTGACCAAGTAGAGAAAAGCGTCAGTGATATCGAAGACAGAAATCTAGGAATAAATCAGAAGGAAAAAGAGACAAACCAAAGAATGAAAAATAATGAAAGAGAAATTCAAGAACTAGCTGATACCATCAGGAGAGGAAACAGAATAATAATGGGCATTATCGAAGGTGAGGAAAAGGACTAGAAAGCATTTTCAGACAAATAGTTGATGAGAATTTCTCAACTATAAGGAATGAGCTGGAGCTTGGAATTCAAGAAGTCAACAGAACACCCAAATATCTCAACCAACCCAAAAAGGCCTCCACCAAGACACATTGTATTAAAATTATCAAAAATCAATAACAAAGACAGAATTCTCAGGGTAGCCAGGAAACCTATACAGGAAAATTCATTAGATTATCCTCAGACTTCTCAGCACAAACCTTACAAGCCAGAAAGGAGTGGAATAAAACATTCAAACTATTAAATGAAAGGAACTACCAACCAAAGATAATGTAACCAGCTAAGCTCTCCTTTAGATATGAAGGAGAAATTAAGACCTTTCTAGACATACAAAAATTGAGAGAATTCTCCACTAAGAGGTCTGCATTACAGGAAATACTGAAAGGGGTCAGCTCACCTAAAACAAAATGAGAAAAAAAAATACCACCATAATAGGAGTAAGGTTACTGGCAGGCTGATAGAAGCAGAGAAGTGCAACCTTTACTAAGATTAGGTCATTATAGAGCTTAAAAAATAAGAAGAGATTTGCTTTAACAAGATAGTAATGAACATTCAGCACACATAGGGACAAATTGAGACAACAATGACTGAAAAGAAGAGG
Organism: Macroglossus sobrinus; assembly: GCA_004027375.1. Taxonomy (NCBI): domain Eukaryota; kingdom Metazoa; phylum Chordata; class Mammalia; order Chiroptera; family Pteropodidae; genus Macroglossus; species Macroglossus sobrinus. The sequence continues at coordinate 12,201 of PVKZ01003039.1, forward strand.
ATTCAAAGATCCAAATTTGCAAAGAGAAATGGAGACAAGGTGTGCGCAGGAGAAATGGACAACTGTATATATATATATATATATATATATATATAACTATCCTTTTCATATTCGTAATGGTAACCACACACCAAAGATTCAGAACTAAAGCATCTTATTAACTGTTGCAGTAGAGAAAGTAAATGAGTAACAAACCCAAAACATATGCAGCCTCACCAGTCATGAAATAATTCAAAGTAAAACTATTTAGTATTCCTCTTCAGACTTGTTAAATGATTATTTTCCATGTGAATAAACAGCATGAGATAAGATACTGCAACGTACAGTATGTCTCCTGAACACCTGCGGCAAGGTAGTTTCAAACTCCACTGGTCTGGATCTTTTCAATGAATACAAGACATGCTCAAATACAGCCTGTCTTAGATATTTAATACAAACACTCTCACTTCATCGCACTGTCCTCTGCACCTAATGCTCTATTTTCTGCTCCCTAACCAACAAAACTCTTTGGATGTGTTTCCACTTTACCAAAATCATTTTATGCTTCTCACTCATTCTACAGGGTCACTCAACTGGACTTGCATGCCCATCACTTAATTGTCAACTATGGTCCCCACAGTGCAGATTCAAACAGGCACATGATTATTAACATATTAATGCAAATAGATTAATTACAAATTAGTACCTTAACCAAGAGTTAAACAAAATAACCTTCTGTCCCTGGGCTTGGCTGATAAAGGTCACAGTGACACAGGTAAGAGTTCTCTCTGATCTCTCTGAAGTACCTCCTGGGCTCTCAGACTCACCTGGATGGGGTCTCTTAGAGCAAAGGCTTCATGTGCAAGTCTAAATTCCTACCTGAATAATTGTTGATGAAGACTGAAGCTCTGTCCCCAGACAAGACAGCAGGTGGGACTGAAACATGAGTTCTGGGCCAGCTTACGAGTCAAAAGCAACAACCATGTCCTGTCCACCAACGCTGTACAAGCTGAGGAACTGCACAGAGGAGGTATTACTGCTCTCTCCATCTGCTCATCAGGGACATCTCCCTCCTGTTAAACCAACCTCTAAGCACATGGTTTCCCTCTGGGCTCTGGAATAAACAGAAAGGAATTTTTTCCTAATGAGTCTATGACCCAAAAGACCAGGTTTGAAGTCAAATGAATTTAATTTTTATGATTTTGTAGTCTCAATGTCCCAGAGGTCTAACCTCCTACCACCTTATCCCAACCCTGATTTCATAGTTTCTCTGAAGTCTGAAACTAAGAAATCTATCAGGTTCTTCTCAAGCCTCCTGCTGCCTCTATCTCCCCCATGACAGGGAGGGATCCAGGTCACTGCATCCTAGGGGCCCAGAATGGAGAGGGGCATTGTCTTCACTGAAGCAGCTACACCCACAATGCAGAGTGTCAAGTGTGTGGTGGTGGGTGACAGGGCTGTGGGAAAGAATTGCCTGCTCCTCTGCTACACAACTGATGCCTCCACCAAGGAATACACACCCCCACCATAACTCCCTATGATACAGCTGATGGGCTCACAGTGAACATGATCCTGGCAGGACACAGTGGGCCAGGAGGAGTACAATGGACTCCGCACACTGTCCTACCCTCAGACCAATGTCTTTGTTGTCTCTCTTTTTTTTTTTTCCAGTCTAACTTTCTTTGAGAATGTGCGGCACAAGTGGCATTCAGAGGTGTGCCATCATTGCCCTGATGTCCCCACCCTCCTGATGGACACCAAGAAGGACTTGAGGGCACAGCCTTACACCCTATGGTGCCTAAGGAGAAGGGCCAGGTGCCCATCACACCGCGGCAGGGCCAAGCACATTCATGCTGTGCTCTACCTTGAGCGCTGGGTCCTGCAGCAGGATGGCATCAAGGAAGTGGTTTCAGAGGCAATCAGGCTATGTTCATCACAAAATTAGTCAAGTGTGACTGATCCTGTGTCCTCTTGTGACCCTGGCACTCAGCTTAAATGCTGCACCAGCCTCCCAACCCCTACCAGTTGACTTTGGAGCTTTGTCTGTCCCCATCTGTGCCTTAAGGGCTAATTCTGGCACCCCTTGCCAGGGGCCTCCCTGAATGCCTATTTCTCTTTAAGAAGGCTCACAGGGAAACGGGTTTTGGTCCCTGCCCCAGTCTCCTCTGTAATACCAGGAATTCTTGAGAGCTTACCCAGGCCAAGGTTGGATCTCTCCCCAAGAAGCCAACCCATGCACCCTCCCCATTTTCCTCTACTGATCAGCTGACCCAGCTTTCCATGCAGATGTTGCTGCCTATTGTGGTGCCTTCCCTCAGGTTAGGAACCTCCACTATCCCCAAACTCTCCCTTGTTGCTCTTTGAATTGCTTCCCCCTCAAGATGCTCTCTCCCTTCCCCAAAGAAGGAGTCACAGAATCCTGAGAAGATGAATGTGCCCTAACTTGTCCCCATGTGCCCAGGCCTTATACATTGCTGACTGACTTAGCCCCCACATCAACTCCCTGACCTGGTTCCTAGCCCCATCAGCATCAACAAACCTCCTGTCTCCAGTGGGGTTTTAAAAAAGAAAGAGAAAAGAAAGAAAGAAAGAAAGAAAGAAAGAGAGAGAGAGAGAGAGAGAGAGAGAGAAACAAACAAACAAACAAACAAACAAACAAACCTGTCAGGAACAGGTCTCATTGATCTATATAAGCAGATTAGTGTTGGGACACGGACTGATGTCTCCAGAGAATTGTTATTCCCTCTACAACAAGGGGAGAACTGTGTGTTGTTTTTTTTTTTTTTTTTTGATATGCAATCCTGGGCACCACACTCTGTGGCTTCATGACACATTTGTCAGGATAATTAGGGATTTTGAACTTATGTTACAAGCTAAGAGCTGTCATCCAGACTATAAAATACTTGTTAATTATGGGAGATACATTTCAATATTTTTATGCCATATAATTTGAGTTTAGCATCTTATAGACTTTGTCCAATTTAATTTATCAATAAGTCCGGCCATGAGGTAGTATTATTATGAACTCCATTTCTTTACGTAGAAGTGGAGCTTGAAGGAGTTTAGTGTCTGCCCCAAGTTACAAATTGAGTGAGGGATGGGACGCTTCCAGTTTTCGACTCTGCACCAGCGGTTCCCAACCTAAGGTGTTGTTGCCCCTCTAGAGAGCCTGCTAAACACCTACAACACCCAACATAACTAATTATTCTGCCCCAATTGTCAACTTAGAAGATGACACAACTTATTCTAGACCAGATCTCTCACTTCACTGTGTGTGACTCACCCAGGATTCTAGTTCAAAAGGAGAATCTAATTTGGAAGATCCTTGTAGACCCAGAGATTCTGAGAATCAAACCATCTCTCAGGTGATGTTGATGCCGTAGGTCCTGGAGCGAGGGCCACTCTGTGAGTAGCCAGGCTGTGGTTCTGTGTTAGAGTCAGGTGCAGGTAGTTTTAAGTCTCCTGAACCAAGAGTCATTTCTGCATGTAATTTTGAAAAAAATAGTGTATTCACTCATCCCAGAGATTATTAGACATTCATTGTTCAGTTACTTTATACAAAGTTTCATGAATGGCATCACATATTTCTGAAAAATACCTTGTTCGGTTCTTTTACATAAGGTTTCTTGTATGATACCATACAATATACTACTGAAAAAAATTTATAGTAGGCTGAGTATGAGCCTCCAAAAGATATCTAAATTATAATTCCTAGAAACTTATGTTATTTTTCATAGCAAGGTAGGAATAAGGTAGCAGATTAAATAAGTTTGCTAATCAGCTGCCTTTAAGGAGATTGGCTGTGATTATGCAGGTGGGACTAGTATAATCTCCGTGGTCTTAGAATGTGGAACAGGAAGAAAGAATAGCTGGAATCAGAGGGAGACTGGAAGATGCTACATTGCAGGGTTTGAAGGTGAAGAAAGTTCTTGAGCCAAAGAATGCTTGTGGCCATAAGAAACAAATAGGAGAGGAAACAAATTCTCTTCTGAAGCCTCCAGAAGATAACTGGCCTTGCAGACATCTCGATTTTAGTCCATCAAGACCCATAACAGGCTTTTGACCTCCAGAACTGTAGGTAAATAAATTTGTTTCTTTTAAATCCTGAGTGTGGTGACTTGCTACAGCAGAAATAAAAATTTATATAGATATTTATGTAGTGGGGGTTTTTGGAGGAAGCGGAATTTAAGCTCTATAGAAGAAATATAGTCAACTTGGAGATTCTGCCTCATTAGGTAGTACAGAGAATTCTGCACTGCATAAAGAAAATATGATTCTGACTTTGAGGTCTGGACATTTAGATAGAAAACCAATTCACTATTAAAATTAAAGACAACCATTCTACACTCTTTGTATCTAAATCTTTGTATCTAAGTTTCTGTTTCTAAAATTTTAAGTTAATTCGACCTGCTGTCATTTTTATTTCTGTCCTCTCCAACTTTCTCTCAAATTTCCTTTAACATAACAGATGGGATTACTGAGTCTCTGTATGTACATAATATGTGAATGAGTATGTTTATTAAAAAGTAAAAAATACAAACAAAATACTAACTCATTAAAGAATTCTTGGTCTCAAAAAATGTTTCCACAGAATTCATTTATTCTGTCCACATTCATTAAAATTATTTATTTCATATTGCCATCAGAAATAAGGAACTGAAGTTCAGGGACACACAGTGTAGAGACTTCCCGCTGATGTAGACTCATGAGTATCTGAGCAGAGATCAGAACAATTCCTATTATATAATCACATTTGATAATAAATGAATTATGTAAAATGTAGCATTTAGGATAGTTTGTTCTATAATATTAGCTAACTTATGCAACAATTAGGAAAAACAAGATTAAGGCTAATTATAGTAAATTGCTGTTTTTTAATTATTGGCATATGTTCTGATATTTGACAAGAATTCATGATCATTCTGTTATCTTTATTCCTGCCAAACCAAAGATCGTTTCAGAGCTCCCTTTATTTCTTCATTTCTCAGACTGTAGATGAAGGGGTTTAGCATGGGTGTGACAACTGTGTACATCACCGAGGCTATTGTACTTGAGTGTGAGCTGTGGGTAGCAGCAGAGCTGAGGTACACTCCTAGGCTTGTGCAATAAAATAAGGAGACAACTGAGAGGTGAGATACACAGGTAGAAAATGCTTTATATTTCCTCTGAGTTGATGAGATTCCACATAAGGAGGAAACAATCTTAAAATAAGAATAAAGAATACCAGCCAGGGGACCACCACCCAGCAGCCCAACTCCTAAATACATCACCATGTTATTAAGAAAGGTGCCAGAACAAGCAAGTTGGATCATCTCATGGAGTTCACAGATAAAGTGGGGGATTTCTAAGATTGTACAGAAGGATAGGTGCAACACCATTAAGCTTTGCAGCAAGGAATACAGGGCACTCATGATCCAGGATACAAAAACCAGCAGCACACAGAGCTGGGGGTTCATGATGATTGTGTAGTGTAGGGGGTGGCAGATGGCTACAAAGCGGTCATAGGCCATCACAGTCAGGAGAAAGTTGTCCAACAAACCAAAGAGTATGAAAAAATACAATTGGGTGATGCAACCTGCATAGGTTATGACTTTGGTCTTTATTAGGATGTTCACCAGCATCTTTGGGATGGTGGTAGAGGTGAAACAGATGTCCACCAAGGACAGGTTGGAGAGGAAGAAGTACATGGGTGTGTGGAGGTGGGAGTCTGAGCTGACAACCAGGATAATGAGCAGGTTTCCAAGCACAGTGATCAGGTACATGGAGAGAAAGAAGCTAAATATGAGGGGCTGCAGTTCTGGTTCCTCTGAAAGTCCTAGAAGAAGAAATTCTGAAACTCTTGTAAGATTCCCTGTCTTCATGAAGTGAAGGTGATGGCTAGAGATGAAAAAAGTAACATGATTAATTTTTGTAAGTTGGCATTACAAACATGATGAAATGCTACAGTTTGTACTTTGCTGTCAAATACATACACATATACATGCACATATACATTTATGGTTTTGTAGAGATCTGATTCTTTTAAAGGTATTATCTGTGACATCTCTGATTAGGAATTTCTGGCTTACACTTAGCATTTTACCCAATAAATTATGTTTTTTAAAAGTTTAATGAGAAATTCTTTCACTTGTTTGAGTGATATATGCTGATTTGACCATTTGCTAGTCAAAAAGTGTAGAGTGCTAAGAAACAAAATTTTTTATAATTAATAAGTGAGAAAAAATGTAAGCAAATAAAAAATCATATATCATGTCAGTCTGTGCTGGTCTGTTAAAGAGTAAGAAAGTAAGTATAAATGAAAGTGAATGAGTATGTTATTTTTACTCTGAATTGAGAAAGACTTGCAAACAAGGTGCTATACAACAGAGACCTCAAGGAAGAACCAGGGAAGGCAGAAAGATTTCTGGAGAAGTGATTAGTCTGGGTGAGAAAGAGCCAGTGCAAAGATCCTGAGGTTGATACTTACTTGTTTCAAGTAATATAGTCTCAAAAGGAAGCACTGTGGTAGGGAAAATGAGCAAGAGGGAGATGATAGGGACGGTGTTAGAGAATGTGGAGGAATGAGATGTCTGTCTGCTACAGATGAAACTTTAAGATACTGGGAGTGCAGATGTCATTCCTCCCACTTTATCCATTTTGTTTCCAATGGATCCTGTGAGTAGGAGTGATCCTTTCTTTATTTCCATCTGTTGTTTAACATTCTGGGGTCTGTATTTTAAGGGACACATTTTGGAGTATATGAGGTAAGTACCCCTGTCCTGAGAACTGCTCATGCTCCACACACCACACATACCTACTACACCCACAGACACAGAGTTACAACCACACACACACAAACACAAATGCAAGTATGACCTTCTGGGGCCATGTGACTACCAGGCTCTACTCATTCCCATCCACAATAATTTGGAAACTAAGATAGAGGCCAAGCTGTCAACATCAGATTATCTTTCTCCTAAGGTATATAGAAATAGAAATAGCACCTAAATTCCAGTGGGTAGGCCTCCAAGGGACATGTAAAAATAGTCCTCCATTTTAACGTGACTATTTTCTAGTCTGTGTTTTTAAAAATCAGTTAAATGAAGAGATAAAATGGCACAGAGAGAGAGAGCTGAGGTGGTCCCTGAGATTATGATGAGAAAGCTTCCTTTGCTCTGGCAATGTTCTAACTACAGTTATATAGCTCTGATGCCCAGAATAACTTATAAAGTACAAATAACAGTTTATTTTAAAGATAAAGAAAACAATATTTCTATGGTGTCAAGACACCTTATAAATTGAATATCCCACTAGATATGCACAAAGAGAATAAACGCACAATTTACAAAAAGATATTTATAATGTGCATAAAAAGTATTTTTTTAAGCTGAAATGAGAAGAGACATCTGTAAATGACATTAGGGGCATAACACTGGAAATCAGAAAACCAGATTTTGATTCTGGGATGTACCATTTCATAGTTTTTTGAATGAGGAGACACACCCGAACCTTCTAAGTACTAATGTCCTCGCCCAAATAACGCAGACCGTGGTATCCATTCAGAGTGGTGACAAATTTGAGCATTATACGTAACATGTGTAGCAGTCTCTTCTTGTTGGTAAATGAATGGTTATAACTGGTGATGAGATGAGACTGATTATATTCTACCTCTCCTGTGTTTCCATTTCTTCCTCACGTCTCAGTCTTCAGTTCCACAGCTGTATTCCAGTCCTTGTCGTCTTCCATCTATCACAGGCTGGAAGCCTGCTAGCCTGGTAATCACATTGACCCTGGAGATTTCTGTGTATTATAAGCTGACATCAAACTTCCTGAATGAAACTCTATTCTTGTGACTCCCCAATGGAGATAAAAGCACGTTTAAATATGAAGCTCAAATCTCTGTGACCTTTCCATTGGCTTCACACAGGGCTCTGCCTTCACTCACACTGAATCCCAAATGTTGAACTTCTTTCCCAGTTTCACCTGTCGCCACAGCGCCAAGACTCAGAGCCTTTACACATGTGCTTCTCTCTGGAGTCTCTCACTGGGCTTTTTCATCTCCTCTCCATCTTTCAAACTCCATCTCTTTCAGATTGCTTGGATCCTCTCCTTCATATCCCTTTCTCAGCATCATCACAGGAAAAGGACACTTTCTCATGCACTTAATTTAGGTGTAGTGGTTTGCATTGTGTAATTTAAAAAATTTCACGTCTTTTCTCCCTGCTACACAGTGGGTGTCGTGAGGCACATATCATGTTATACACATCACCACTCTTCCCACTGACTTAGCTGAGTTGGGAACAGTAGCTGAATAAAGAAGTATTCCTTGGAGGGATGAGAGAATGTGCTCTCACATAAATTGCTGATGATGAGAGAAAGAAGAGACAGAGGCAACTTAAGTGTGGAGGACTTAAGTATGGAGGACATGCCAGAGGAATGTTTTCCATATTCTGTATTAGGACCCACTAGGGTGTCAGACTATGGTTTGCAAGAGTTAGAATAGAATCAAGAAGGCACAAAAGAAAATATGAGAGTGTATTACCAATAGTAAAGGTACACACATAATCGTTTCATGTAAAAGGCGTGTCTTACTTTGTGACACTGTCACAAAAATATTGAATCCACTGTAGTAAAAGAAGAATAGTTTTAAAATGCCAGTTCCTGCCAATGAGAGAAAGCAAAAGAAAAAGAGCCCAGCAGAGAGCCAGGCACAGAGAGAAGAGGCAGCCAGCACTGGAAATTCACTGTTAAACTAGGTGGAAAAACTCCAAAATTTTTAAGTTTGGAATCCAAAACCATAATAAAAACTCACTTATCATTATATAAACCATGTAAAGATATTGCTCTGTTTCCAGTGAACTAAGAGACTTATAAACCCAAAATATATGCAGTTGCACTAGGATTAGGGTAATTGCAATGCAACCCCTAGTATTCCTTTTTAGACTTATTAAGTAATCTTTTAATTTGACTACACAGTGTGAGAAATGTTTCCCTAAGGAACGGCTGCTGCAATGTTATATCTACTGCATGGTTCTGGATATTTTTAAAGAATACAATACATGCTCAAAATAAAGCCCCCTTAAAAACTAAAAAAGAAAAAAAATCACCCTCACTTTTATGCTCATGCCTCCACACCTGATACTCAGTTTTCCTACTCTCCTGAACTGCAAAATTTCTTGTATACATTCTGATTTTACTGGAACCACTTTATGCCTCCCATTCCTTCTTAATTCTCATCCAACCAAACTTCCAATCCCACCACGGAACTGTTACCAATGATCCTGGCGTGGCTCATTCCAACGATCACTTCGTAACTGCAGAGTCAGTTCAAAATGGTCCTAGCCTGTTCAATGAGATACTGAGCTTCTTTTCTTTTCTTTCTTTCTTTTTTAAACACTAATACATTTATGAACTTATACTGCTACTGGAAACACCTACAGTCCAGCCTCAGGCCACAAGATCTGTGGCAACCCAGTGTGGTCACGGTGACAACAGCTGAGGCCTGACTTTCAGTCCCACCACCTTCCATATGCTTTTGATTCTGATACCAAACACAACTCCTACCCTCATCCTCCAATCTTTCTCTGACCACTTTTCTCTTCTTTTCCTTATGAATACTGAGTATCAGACTTCTTTTCCTCTATTAAAATCAGCACCTATTGGTCCTTAGATCTCACCGAATCGTCATAGAACCCCAGATGAAGGGTCAGATGAGATAACAGGAAATAAGCCAGAGAGGTTCATTAACTTGCCCAATGCCACACAGCTGGCAAGTGGCTGAGCCAAGGCTGGTAACCAGGCCTGATCCCCAGCATGCAACCCTCCACCAGGCAGGCCCCCTGACTGCTGTCTCTACCATGTCTCCCCTCTTCTCAAGTCCTCATCTGCAGCTCAGATAGCACACCTCCAAGCACAGCTGTTTTAAAATATGGTATGGGAGTGGAAGTGTGTGTTTGGAGAGGTGGAAGCTGATGAGGTCTCCATTTGTTTCATGTTATGATACTTATTTTCTAAACTACTCTGAGGATAAGAATCACCTGATGGAGACTTTGCAGAAACTAGGCAGAGTGAGAAACATCCCCAGATCTCCCCCCTTGAAACAACAATAAGTGGAACATCTAAAACTCAACAAAAAAACACCCCTATTTCCTTAAAAACATGCCCCCAACCTTGGATCAGGGCATCAGGCTTCTGAGCATTAGCTACCTTCTCAATCTCCTGGGGGGTTCCATTCATAATAAAATCGCTAATCTTTCTCTACTGCAGTTCTCAGTGTTTAGTGTTTAGCTCTGCTGGTGCCAGGTGGATGAATTCTTTCTGCTTTATAACACTTTCCTTGTAAAATATTAATTAAATTATTTTTAATTAGTACCTGGTAAACAACATGGCATCTCTCAGCTCTGGTCGAGGCTGGTTAGGTTCTCAATAAACCTCAGGATCAAGTTTGTAGGTTCTTTGCCCTCTGACACTCTCTTGAAATATCTGCTGGGCAGTCTGACTCACCTGGGTGGGGTCTCTGAGAGGGAGGACTCTGTGTGGAAGTCTGAATTCCTCCCTGGATGGGTGATGGTGGAGACTGAAGCTCTGTCTTCAGACAAGACAGCAGGAAGGAGTGAACCATTGGTCTCTGAGTCAGCTTAGGAGTCAAAAGCAACAACTGTCTGCCCTGTTGAGCCCAAAGATGCACATGCCAAGGGACTGCAGCAGAGGAGATATTTTCAACTTCCTTTATCTGCTCATAAGACACTGTTTCCACTCTTGCTCCCATCTCTGAGCCCAGATTTCCCTGTGGGACACTGATCTGGATAGAATGGAAAATTTTCCTGCTGATTCTCTGTTCCCAGGTGATCAGGTTAGAAGTCAAGTGAATCCTGTTTTCGTTACTCCTTCTCCATGACTCTCCTGCCTGCCAGAGGTGTCATCTCTCAAAGTTCTCACAAAAGCCTAGACGGAGGACTCTGACTTGACTAGGTCCCTTCGGTCTTCAATGCATTGACTTTGGTGGTGTTACGGATCGCACCCGGACAAGATGACCTCAGAGCCGAATTAGAATCAAAAAGAAAATTTTATTACGAATTCAAATCCGGGCTCAAGCCTCCACGGACGCAGCAGCGAGAACAAGAGCCCCGATCCTTAGCTTGGGGTTCCTTATATTAGGTTTATGGTGGGCTAACTTTGCGCGCACGGGACAGGTTGCAGTTCCTTATTGGCTAACCATATGGCCTAATTATGGCCTAACCTTTAAGCAAGCAAACAGGATGTCTGGGCGGAGAATTCCGGCCCTTGGTCGGAGGGGATTGCAGTCTACCTTGCTGGGGGCATTTAAAATTTTCCATTCCGCCATCTTAGATCTTACATCGCCATCTTAAATACATAAGTTGTCATGACCCATTACAGTGGGACACAATCTCTGATAGCTTCAGAAAATTGCCATTTCCCTCTTCAACAAGGAGAGAGCTGTGTGACTTTGATGTAAAACATAGTAAATAGGGAAAGGGTGTTATGCAGATTTCTTCTCCATTGACTTCTCCATTGATAAAAATTTCTGGTGATAAGGTCACTGCTTTCTGGGAGAGCCAGGGAGACACTCTTACAAATGCAGATTTTCCTTACAAATGTAAATGTCCCTAACAAAATGTAACTTGTCCTTGTTTTTCAGAGATACTCCATGCCTGCTGTTTCTTAAAATGAACCTGCCTAAAATAACTGTTATGCCAAATTGACATATTTGGAGTTGATCAATTCTGCTCCTTTACAGCTGATAGGCTACAAACCTATTAAACATGTTACTGTTTTGAATACTGTAGGCAATTGGAATACAATGGTAAGTCTTTGTTAATGCCGTGCATTAAGTTGTTACCATGGATATATTGTCACTAACTGATAGGAATTTTTCAGGAACATAATATTCTTATGTGACCTCTGTTTTATATGTGATTTCTCATTGATCAAAATGTCTTCATACTTCACGTAACTGTCTTTACTCATTCCGGAGGCTGTGATGAATGTTTTGTGTGTTTTTATACAATTACTTTTGAGTGTCAAAAAGAATACACTTCTAAAAGAGACTTTGTATTAGGCAGAATAAGGGCCTCTATAGAATGTTCACATCCTAACCCCTAAACACTTAGAATATGTTACTTCTTTTGTAAGGGAGAGTAAGGTGATGCAGGACAGGGCAAATCCCACCAAATGAAGATTCAAGTCCTGTGCCAAGAGAGGGTTCTTGTCTGAGTGCAGCAAAGAATTCAAGTGCATGCCAGAGTTGGAGTCAAAAGGAAAGTTTATTCAGATAGAGACATGGTCTCCTCTCAGAGGCAGAGAATGAGAGAGCTGAGAGAGACAGAGAGACATAGGGAAAAGACAGAGAAAAATGACAGAACAAAAGAGAGACAGACAAAGTCAAGATAAAAGCCCTGGGTTTTCAGGGGATTCAGTTTATATAACTCAGTTTCTATGAATTACAGCTCAAAGACTTTGTTTACCTATTTTTCTTTGATGGTGTGTGTATACAGTGTGTAAGATAAGGGTATGTAGAGTGAAAGTCATGGGTATGTAGTTGGAAAGCCTGCTAGCAATTCCTGTATTTGATCTATAGGTTTCTTACAGGTTTGTTTGTTTGTTTGTTTGTTTGCTTGGAGAATATATATTTTGTGTAGGATATGACTTAAAGACTCTGTTTTCCCTTTTTCCCTTCACAGTGTGGGTAAATTGTTTGTTAGTAATCCCAGCAGGAATCTTTCACTGTTCTATAGGTCTCCTGAGGTCTGTCAGCAACACATTGCAGACTCTGAATGCAGCTTGGTTTAACATTTAATTCTCTTGCCTCCTCCCTACATTAAAGGGAGCCTTTAGAATACTTTTGATAATCTGTTAACTTTAAGATTCACATATTTGCCATAATTATGCTGGTGGGACTAATGTCACCACTGAGGTCTTAGAATGTGGAACAGGAAGGAGGAATAGTTGGAATTAGAGGGAGAATGGAAGATGCTTCAGTGCAAGCTTTGAAGATGGAGAAAGGGCTGTGAGCCAAGGAATGTTAGTGGCTGTAAAAAACTGGAATAGGAGAGGAAATGGATTTTCTTCCAGAGCTTCCAGAAGGAACTAGCTCTGAAGACATCTTGATTTTAGTCCATTGAGACTTGCATCAGGCTTCTGACCTCCAGAACTCTAGGCAAATAAATTTCTTTCTTTTAAACTCCTAGCGTAATGATTTGTCACAACAGCAATAGCAGTGTTATACACACATTTATCCAGTAAATGTTTTTGGAGGAAACTGACCCTAAGTGTCTCAATTCATTCATTTTGCTTCCTTTGGGTAAAGACATTTTGTATGCATCTTCCCCTTCCCCCAAGAGATTTTTTCTTTGCAATACCTAGGAAGCAGGCTTTTTTCCTTACCTGGAAAGTTGGTTGTGAACCATGTAAACAATTTACCAGGCTATTTTCCCAAGGGAACTTTTATTGGTTTCCATGAGTCTCTTAATTTGTTAAAGCTTTCTGGTCATGTCTGAGTCTATGCATATCTCTCTATTGTGACATTCTAGTCAAAAGACTGGTAATAAAACCAGTTTCCAATTGTAACCTTTTGTTAAGAAAACAAGTGCTCGTTGAACTTATGCAAATAATCGATTTGCTATGAAAATAAAATATTCACTCATTAAAAGTTTCTGAATTCTGAGGGGACCAAGTAGGGAGAAAAAAAAGTGTTTCAATTCTGCTTACAGAGATATAATTTACTTAATTGTATGTCATAGGTAAACAAGTTTCCTTTGATCTGAAAAGCAAAAAAAAAAGTCAGCAATCTCAAACAAAAATGTCATAAAAATTGTCATCATTTCATCAATTGATTCAGGCCTGTGTAATTAAACTTGTTCTGGCTTGAATCCAGTTTTTCCATTAGTTCTCTATACCTGGCCTGATAACTGAGATGATAGATAGGGTTAGTGATAATTCCAAAAACAAATAAGGCTGTTCGTCAAGGCTCATGTGACTTGCTCAGTGAAGTAGGTGTCTCGATCACTGGAGATTGTGGAAGGTATATGTCAAATGGTAAACACATTTTCTAAAAGTTTCTTTGCCATTGTGAGGACATCAGTCTGGTGGCAAGGCAAAATTTTAACTCAACCAGAAAATATACACACAACAAAAAACATATCGATAACCCAAAGTAAGTGGCAGTTGGATGAAGTACAACTTAAATGTAGAAGAAGGGGGAAAGATGGCAGAGTGAAGGATGTCCTCTGATCTCTCGCCTTAAAACAATAAGCTAAAACTCAACAATAAACACCCAAACTGCACACCAACATGTCTGAGCATGGGATCTGCGCATAAGAGCTACCACAGGACAGAACCCCAGGTGTCAGGTGGTGGATTGGGAGTAATATAGAAGCTGCCTGTACAGACTCTGAATCTCCCTGCAGGAGGAGGGGGAGGAAAAAAGGAGCAGCCAGTGCATGCAGAGAGTTCTCTGAACGTTTCTGCCTGGGATATCTGTGAGCTGCCCATGGCGGGCTGGCTCCAGGACCCAGTCATCAGCGCCTAAGTCAGAGAAGCAGGAAGGGAATGCAGAGAAATGACAGGCTGAGAAATGCAGAGAAATGAGTCGGAGCTCTCAACACCCAATCCAGAGGGCCCTGCCCCCCACATGCTCTGAGGCCAATCACCACATAACCCCAGGTGAATCAGAGTTAACACTATTGAGACTATTACAGACACTGACAGGGACTGAAACTGAAGGTAGCAAGCATGATTAAATATCAACAAGAAAATCTAAAAAGGCATTTTTAAGGCTTTATATAAAGCAGGTAATTAAGAGGCTTAGATGCCATCTACTGGAAACCAAAAAGAAGCACCTTCTTTGCAACAGGTAAAGAGAAACCATTGTATAATAAATCTTCTTTCTGGAAAAACAGCAGAATACACTTCCATTAATGCCCAGGCAGAGAAATAGTCCATTAAACACCATGAACAACCCAAATGACAAGACATCTCAGAAAGAAAGAGAAAATTCTCCAAAAAATAAGCTTACAGACATAGAAATATCAGACTTAAATGACAGAGAATTCAGGATGGTACTTCTGAAAAACTCATTGAGTTCCGAAATGAGTCATGTCAACAATTTCAGGAACTGAAAAAAACAACTAGATGAGCAGAGCAAGGAGATTGAAAC